>JAQFYE010005162.1:0-12300 GCA_034694305.1 Protaphorura glebata | reverse complement strand
TTTTGGAGAAGATCGCATACTTGAAGAGTCCGAATCCATATGTTCATATAATACTAGATAACGACTCTGGGAATCACGCAAGCACAAAAGTGGGAATAATTAGCCCAGCTTACCCTATATCTATCCACCAGCCAAGTTTCAGTTCTTAGCGACTACCCACTTGACAGGCCAAGAAATCAGGAATGATGGTGACCTTTTCCATAATTTGCCGACCTCTGAACAGACAGGACAATGCATGGGACATCGCGTAGAATTAAAGCCTAGTACGGAGTGCGGACTTTCCTTGATGCCGCGGTTTGAATGACACCTCACATCCCCTAAGTATTCGGGTCAGCATACCTTGAACTTTGCTGACCTCGAGATGTAACGCGGAACAATGGCCCACATATTTTGCCCATTCTGACTGGGCGATGTTGCCTTACCGATGCCCACGGATCGGTCTCGTAACTGTGAGAGAGGAAGTCATCATTTATTAAACAATAATCAGTGGCAACCAATATCTGCACACTTTTTCAAGTCACTATTCGTTATTAAAATTTATGACATATTCATGACGTATTCGCGACATATTCATGACGTATTCGTGACGTATTCATGACGTATTCGTGACATATTCATGACGTATTCATGACGTATTCATGACGTATTCGTGACATATTCATGACGTCACAGCGTGTACTTGGCAGGTATGTTTCCAGCAGCTGCACGGTCACCCTGTTCTTCATTCCATTTCGAACTCTTACAAAATTCAAAACGGGAAACTGCAGGGTTGATAATTCGAATTCAATTATAATTAGAATTCGAAAAAAAATCGGAATTATTAAAGAATCGGAATTGGAATTGGAATTCGCTAATGAAGAATTCGAATCAATCGGAATTCGATAATTCAAATTGAAGGATAAGAATTAATTCGAATTGGAATTGGAATTGGAATTCCAAAGTAATCGGAATTAGAATTGGAATTCGTATATATTAATTCGAATCCCGATTACCACCAACGAGTCCCCTAGTATGACGTCGTTACCGCGTGAAAGTCATAGAGATAGCTAAATTGGAGGTCATTTCAATAAAGGTCGGAAGTTCAAATTTTGTATTTTTACCATTTTTCGGCCGCGTGAGAAACTTTTCATCCGACTTCAACCAATTTTGCTACCAATATTCGTTGCACATCTACACTTGACTAAAAATGAAACGAGTCAACCAGAATCGACTCAGCATTTTATTTATTTGAAGGCGTCAAACTATTGCAAGTGTAAATATTGTCTGAAAGATTTTACCGGAAAATTTAATTTTAGTGAAAAGAAAGTAATTCGAATTAGAATTAGAATTCGAATTCGAATTCCAAAAATAATCGGAATTCGAATTCGAATTCAAGGATCTGAAATACGGTTATAATTAAAAATTCGAATTATAATTGGAATTCGAATTAGTCAGTATCGGAATTCGAATTCAGAATCGGAAATAAAGAATTCGAATCGGAATTGGAATTCATAAAATGATTTCGAATTATCAACCCTGCGGGAAAGGACTTAAGAAGCTCTGGAATTTCTCCATTTCATACAAAACGTAATTGATGGTACGAAATGCTGGCACCGATTTGACCCACAATGATACGAAAGAGCATGCAATCATGAAAAGGATGCGATTATACAACTAATAAATATAATTCAGTAACCAGGAAGCGAATAAACGATAACAAATGAATAGAATTCGAACTTGATGAACTTCCAGAATTTTTTTGAACATCTTACTTCAAACAACAATCAAAGCATTTCACAACTCCACGTATTTGCAAATTACGAATGCCCATACATTACGAAATGGCTGTGAAGTGAAAGTTATCTACATTACCCTGACCCTTGACAAAGGAGTCAATAATTTTAATAGTACAGGCTATATATGATCGGGTGACATAATTATAATATTATCTAAAATAATTTGACAACTTCAACACAAGGTAGGGCAATGCGGTCCGGTTCAAAGAATCATTGTAATGTGAAGGAAGATGTTGCCAAATTAAAGACCCAAAGAAATTGGTTGAATTCCTGTAGCAATCTGAAAATCTTTTCCTTACAAATAACGCCTTGTGCTTGACGTTATTACCCCACGGACGTCATTGAGCCACTGACGCCATTGCTGGTGACACGAAAGGATATCGCTTCCTTAAGCTTAATATCAACAGTTTTAAAATAACAAGATCTATATCCTTCCATACTGCAACAAGATCTTATTTGTTTACACGGTATGAACTCACCTAGTAAGAAAGCGTTCTCAAGTTATGCTGCGAATTACCGGAAGATCTCAACTTCACTTGCACTAATTTTTACGTCATTTCGCATTGAATAGTTACTGCGAGGACACTATCAGGACGACAAAAGAACCCTTATTAAATTAGGTTCAATAAGGTCAAGTCGACAAATAAAATGCATTTATTTCCAAGCAGTTGCGACCAGTAAACGATTGATTCTTGCAAGGGACACAGTCATTTGCCATTCCTAATCGATTTATATTATACCAGATAGTATAATTAATATTTTCTTCTTATATTTTGCAATTATAATTTAATTAAAGGATTCAAGCATCTCAAATTCTTAATAGAGTTTTGTGTGGTTTTCAAAATCATGGTCGCTTTAAGTTGGCAAGAGGAAATTCTTTTCTTCCTACTATCCTACGTGTTACCGACACTAGTAATGCCGATAACAGTGACTGTTAAACCATTTGTTGTAATATTCCTGTATTTACAAAATGCACTAAAACCAATGTATACTCCAGAACACCATGCAGAAAAAGTTAAAAATGTCCAGAAACAAGTAAGTTGTAGTTTATAGTTTAAATTATCCGGAGTTTGTGTTGAAATTTTGATTGTGTGAATATTTAGTTAGTTGATTGGAATAAGAGTGGACGGAAAACAAAAATGTGTTCGGCACGACCTGGTTGGCGGACTTTCTCTTCCCGAACTCCAATTTACAAAGACACATTGACTGGGATTCATGTTGACCTTGGAGACATTGTCGAAATTGACCCAATCAGAAGAGTAATAAAATTCATCTCCATTATTTCTTTAACAAATTATCATAATTGTGATTGTATTTAATAACAATTAAGGTATTAACTGTGGAACCATTGATGACAATGGGAAAGTTGACATCCATTCTTATACCGATGGGATGGACAATTCCAGTTCTACCAGAATTAAATGATCTGACTGTCGGTAATATGAGATTTCTGACTCATAACAAGTTGACAAATATGTAATTTAAAAATATTAAATACTAGGCGGATTACTGTGTGGTGCTGGACTCGAGACCTCGTCTCACAAATACGGTCTGATTCATAATATTTGCGTTTCGATGGAAGTTGTTTTGGCAAGTGGAGAAGTTGTGATTTGTTCAAAGGTAAAATTATAATATACTGTGGGTTCGTTTTGGACATGGTACACGAAACCTGACTTGGGCCTCAATCATAACGTAAAGCGCATGGGAATTTCTGGTGGGAATCGCCATCACGTACTATATTTCAAACGAGTGGACAGTAGTGTTTCGTTTGATGAAGCGATTACTTTACTTGAACGAATGAGAGTCATGTTCATAATTTTGGACAATATTTGCAGGATCAGTATCCGGATTTATTCCATTCCATGCCAGGGTCTTGCGGGACACTAGGATTTCTAACTTCGGCCGAACTAATGATCATTCCAGCAGAAAAGTTAGTCAATAATTTTAATAATTTTTGAGAATAACGATTGGATTCTCTTCGAAATTTATTTCTTGGTTTCGAATAACATTCCTTCGAGCTAGCTCTTGGTAACGGCAACGGATAGGGTGATTCAAAAATAATTCACCCATAAATCCAGCTGTGTAGCCGAACTGCGAGAGTGCAAATTATGATAATAATCAAGGTAAATAAAACATCTCCCTTATAGGTTAGCGATTACTGAAAATAATTTTCAAACTCTTCATTTTTGCAGCCGATGAATTTTCGACGGGCAATCCCGTGGCAACCCAATATAAAGTGCATGGATTGCATGGGGCATTTTTGACCTCTGCGGTCATTTTGTAAACAACGAGGTGTAGGAGAGACCTATTTCCCATTTACTTCTTCAGCACCAGACGAAAAATAACAACTCGTTGTGGTCAGTACTAAAGTACCTATTATATTAAAGGAGAGCGTAGTCAAGGTTCCTTGATAATAATGATGATGATGGTGTTGGGTGTCGGGGGTTACGCGACACCAACAGTTAATTGACATGACGAAAGGCAGAAATAAATACCGAAATGGGAATGCGTGCTCCATGAGTTGAAAACAGTTGTTATTTTTCAAAATCTTGTTGATCCATCACTGTGGGGTCTCCGTACTACGAAATTTGATTGATTTGTTTAGCCTCCTTGTTCATCACCATAGTATCCGGCGCCCCTGAATTCAGTCAAACTGCCACCAAGCCATAAATTCATGTGGATCTGACTGGCCAAAACAAGTACTGACAATGATGGTTAAAATTCAAATATTTTTTACTGTACCTTTAACTATTCTGTCAAAGAGTTAGAATTGAGTTAGGGGATTTTAAGCTTCAGGTTCACAACTTTCTTCAAAGCTCTGGATTTTCCCTGACATATGCATGTAAAAAAAGTGACAATATTTCGGGATAAGTTTAAAACAAGCGCATTAAGGACGTAAAAAATTGTCTGAAAGCTTTATATACCGAATATAAACCCGATGTTTCATTAAACAGAAAACGGCTGTCAAAATTCTGAGTCAACATCTGAAATATGAAACACATTTATTAGAGGTTGGGTCCGAAATCCAAGTACAAACTCCGTTTCAAATAACAACCAGATCTTCGGGTAGCAAATATTAATTAAATGAAAAGGAGACGAAATCATTTTTATTTAATGTACAGGGTGTCAGCGCACATTTGTTTGCTGGAATTTTGGACGTAGTTACGAAAATTTCCATTACAGGCAATGAGATTAAACCGCCCAAAACGAAAAATACCCAAACAAATGTGCGCTTTCTCTGGGACACCCTGTATAATTAATGTTCATTTATCAATAGTAGGCACTTGTTTATATTGATTCTTCCAATCTTCCATGTCAACATTTGGGTAACTATGCTAAATTACGTGCCCACTATTTCTGAACAGACTAGGTCTTATAACTTTTGACACGGAAATAAATCTCATTCTATTCTATTCTATTAACCCGGCTTTCGTTAGGTCAAATATGGTATCGCATACTTAAAGTCAATTCTTGCAATAAGATAGAATATGGAAGTAATACGAAACGCGCCGAGCCTGCCTAATGTTCGTCTCAAAACAATAGAGACTTCTGACGGTACCAACAAATCGACGCTTATAACGTTGTCATGCGAATTTGCAGATATATAGGGAACAGGGAATTTCCTATCGAAACTTATGTTTACTGATGACCACCTAACGGGTAGGATTGTAACATTTTGCAACACCCTGATACGAATGTCCAGGAATGTCGGTGTCAACAACTTGTTATTTTTGTGACGTCAGAAGTCTATTGTTTTGAGACGAACATTAATAATCCTGGATGAACACGCAAAAAACTAGAACAAATGGGTTATACATTTTGGAGAGAATTTTAGGATCAACTAAGCGGGCAAGGGATGGCAAATGCTACCTTTCGAAAAAAATGCGAAATTTTGGTCACTTTCGTTTACTAAGAATCGATTTGCTTTGTAGGTTCATAAAGTTGGAATACATTCCTGTACGATCATTGGATGAAGCAATTTCGACATTCGAAACACAGACCTACAGGGAATATGGAAATGAATTTGTGGAAGGAATTATGTACGGTTTGGACAAAGGCGTGATCATGGTCGGAAATATGTCGCCAAAAGCAGAGCCTGGGAAGGTTGTCACGAAAGTTAATTTATAGATTACTTGGATCATGTATTTAAGGTTCCATTCTAGGTAAACTTTATTGGAAGATGGTACAAGCCTTGGTTTTTCAAACACGTGGAAACTTTCTTGAAGAAAAATCCGGATCAAAATTTTGTGGAGTACATTCCATTGAGAGATTATTATCATCGTCACACTCAAAGTTTGTTTTGGGAGACAATGTATTTGATTCCATACGGGAATAATATAGTTTTCCGCTACTTACTTGGTTGGATTCTCCCGCTCCGAGTTTTTCTTATTAAACTGGTCGTGCCAGAAGCAGTCAGGAACTTTTGTGACCGTAATCACGTGACTCAGGACTTCGTTGTACCGATGGAAAAACTGAAGGAATCGTTAATATTGACACATGAAGAATTTCGGGTTCGTATTCTATTCAATATCCAGCATATCCAATTTGCAGAATGTACGAAAACTGATTTTGATGTAGACGTAATCGATGGCTCTGAAAATCGGCAATTCGATTAACGAAAAAGTTCGACGTAGAAAGTATAATATCGTAGTAGTATGAAAATCGTTATTCCATGGAACTCTCCAAACCAATGCGCAAAATAAATTATTCAATGTTCACAGGTGTACCCAATATGGCTCTGCCCGGTAAAAGCCATAAATACACCAGGAGCAGGTCGATTTTTAGGAACCGAAGATGAAATGTATGTCGATTTTGGTGTTTACGGAATAACGAAGCTGGTAGAATACGAACTCGTGAAAACAGCCAGGAAAATGGAACTCTTTTGTATTAAAAATCGTGGGTAAGAAGTATTATACTTTGGTTCGTAGTTATTCTAATCATAACTATAATTTCTCTGTCTCATTTTATTTATTTATTTTGAACCCAAATTATTTTCAACACAAATATACAAAATCAACACTTCACGAACATGACCTTACCTATCTTATTACCTATCTTGAACCCTTTCAGATATCAAGCCTTCTACTCAGACGTCTGCATGACGAGAGAAGAATTTGAACAAATGTTTGACTTCGAACTTTATAAAAAAGTTAGGGAGGACTTGAACTGCACGGACGCATTTCCAGACGTATATGAGAAAGTGTGCAGGGCAGCTAGACGATAATATTTAGAATTCGTATTCGTTTTAATTCTCAAAGCCGTTTTTAGCTCAGAGGAAAGAATTAGTCGGCCCATGTAAATAGGTCATTCAAAAGTTTAAAAATTAAAATGGTGCGTGGAATTATCAATTGAATTAATACTATTGTTATTTCCCGGAACCCGGATCAAAGTTCAATGACCTCTACAACATGCGAGCATATGGGGCAAACGCAGAAAATCCGACCTGTGAGACCCCTAGCGGATGCAGCGATAAGCTGCAACTTGCCTTTGTTTTATTTTGATAAACAATAATGTCTCCTCCATATTTCCTTATTTCCTTCAAGGTTTTTAGAGTCCATAATCCATAAACATTCAACACCATAATAAAGAACGACATTGCCTTCATTTTTTTTCACCATGACCTCAACACTGATCACCAGTATAGGCCAGAGGTAGTACTCCGCCTGAATTCTTTCATAAGGGTTACCATTCCTACTAAATGAACAACAACCTAATCATACTCATGGTCAATTGAGATATTGTTGAAGGAATTGCTTTCTTCATAGACCCGGTGGCGTCATCAATGGTCGTCAATGAGAGATCTTTGTTTAACAAGCACGTGGAAATGAAGAGAAAAATCAGGGTCAAAATTTTTGTGGAGTACATTCCATTGAGATAGTTCATCGTCACACCAAAAGTTTATTTTGGGAAACGGGAAATATTATTCCATATGGGAAAAACGTGACTCTCCGTTACTTATTGCGTTGGATTCTTCCGCTCCGAGTTTATATCTTTAAATTAGTCGTACCGGGAGTGATTAACAAGATTTGTGACCGTGTAACCACGTGACTCAGGACTTCGTAGTGGCGTTGGAAACACTGAAGGAGTCATTAGTATTGACGCATGAAGAAATACAGGTTTGGTCTCTATTTAGCACACTGTACATAGTTACAAGAACCGGGATCGGAATACCTCTCCAAAAAGTGGAGAGAAGGATTCGGATTCTTATGCATTCATGTGTCATTCACGATCCACACACTGTTCCAGGTCACAGGATCCCATGACAAATTCGTAACGCATTCATGACGTCACAACGCGTGCTTGCCATGGATGTTTCTATTCGCTATGCAGTCACCCTGTTTGTTATTAAATTTTAAGTTCGTAGAAAATAAAGAGAAAGAAAGGATATAAGTAAGCCCTGGAATCCTCCAATTCATACAAAATATAATTGATGGCACAAAATGCCGGCCCGGTTTGACCCACAATGACATGAAATAGCATACTGAATGAAAAGAACATCATGAAAAGGATGCGATTAGACGACTAATATATAAATAAAATTCAATAACCATAGGCATTAGGAAACGACTAAAAAATGAATAGAATTCTAACATGATAAACTTGAAGACCTTTTGCTCAACGTCTTACTTCAAAAAACCATCAAAGAAATTCACACCAAACTCCACGTGTTTACAAATTACGGACACTCGATATATTACGAAATGGCAATGAATGTTTAGAATACCCTTACCCTTGAGAAATTATGAGCGGATAATTTCACCTACTTAGGTTACATAATTAGGAGACGTAATTATACTAAGATTCAACATAATTTGACAACTTCATTACAAGGTAAGGTCATGCGGTCCCAACAAACAAAATAATGCGAAAGAGGATGTTGCAAAATTTATCTCCCTTAGAAATTGTTTGGATTCCTGTAGCAACGTGAAAGTCATTCCCATACCAGCAAACCTAGTCTGCAGCGTCATTGACCCGCGGACGTCATTCACCCACTGACGTCACTGCATCGTGATATCGCCTCCATAAACGTAGTATCACCGGTTTTGATATAACAAGATTTCGTTTGTTTACACGGTATGAGCTTACCCAGTAAAAAAGCGTTGTCAAGTTATTTGGTAATATGTGTCCGAAACACATGAATTCATTTTTACGTATTTTTTTTGCATTGAAGAGATATTGTGAGGATACTAACACGACAACAAAATGAATCCTTATTAAATTAGGTTCAAAGAGGTCGACTCGACAAATAACACGTATTTATTCCTATGCAGATGCAACCAGTAAACGATTGATTCTTGTAAAGGATACACTAATTTGCCTTTTCTAATCCATTTATATAATATCAGATAGTATAATTGATATTTTGCAATTATCATTTAATTAAAGGATTCAAGCATCTCAAATTCTTAATAAAGTTGTGTCTGGTTCTCACCATGGTCGCCTTAAGTTGGCAAGCGGAATTTCTTTTCTTCCTACTAACCTACGTGTTATCGGCACTAACTATGCCGATATCAGGGATTATTAAACCAATTGTTGTATTTTTCCTGTATGTACAGCGTGCACTAAAACCAATGTATACTCCAGAACACCATGCAGAAAAAGTTAAATATGTCCAGAAGCAAGTAAGTTGTAGTTAATCGTTTAAATTCTTCGGAGTTTGTGTTAAAATCTTGACTGTGTGAATATTTAGATAGCTGAATGGAATACGAGTGGAAGGAAAACAAAAATGTGTTCGGCACGACCTGGTTGGCGAACTCTTTCTATTCGAATTCCAATTTACAAAGACACATTAACTGGAATTCATGTTGACCTTGGAGATATCGTCAAAATTGACCCAATTAGAAGAGTAATAAAATTCATCTCCAATCATTTTAAGAAATTATCATAATTGTCAACTTATTTAATAACAATTCAGGTTATAACTGTGGAACCATTAATGACAATGGGAGAGTTGTCATCCATTCTTATACCGATGGGATGGACCATACCAGTTCTGCCAGAATTAAATGATCTGACTGTCGGTAACATGGGAATTCTGACTCATGAAATTTAATGGGTTGATAAGTGTGTAATTTTAAATTATTAAATACCAGGCGGTTTACTCTGTGGTGCTGGAATCGAGACCTCGTCTCACAAATACGGTCTGATTCATAATATTTGCATTTCGATGGAAGTTGTTTTGGCAAGTGGAGAAGTTGTGATTTGTTCAAAGGTGAAATTATAATATAGTGTATCGTTTGATGAAACAATTACTTTACTTGAACGAATGAAAATCATGTTCCTAATTTCGGACAATATATTTGAAGGATGAATATCCGGATTTATTCCATGCCATGCCTGGATCATGTGGGACATTAGGATTTCTAACTTCGGCCGAACTCATGATCATTCCAGCAAAAAAGTAGGTCAATGATTTTAACATTTTTTGATAAAACCGGTTTTCCGTTTGGTCAAATACGGTATTTCATACATAAGGTCAATTCTAACAATAAGTTAGAACATGGTGAGAATACGAAACGCGCCGAACCATATAATCCTGGATTAACACACGGAAAACTAGAACGAATGGGATATATATTTTGGAGAGAATTTTAGGATAAACTAAACGGGCAAGGGATGGCAAATGTTACCTTTCGAAAAAATAGCGTTTCTTGTTCACTTTAGTTCACTAAAAATGGCTCAATCGATTTGCCTTGCAGGTACATAAAATTAGAATACATTCCTGTGCGATCATTGGATGAAGCAATTTCGAAATTCGAAACACAAACCTACAGAGAATTTGGAAATGAATTTGTGGAGGGAATTATGTACAGTTTGGACAAAGGTGTCATCATGGTCGGAAATATGTCGGCTAAAGCGGAGCCTGGGAAGGTTGTCACAAAAGTTAATTCAAAGTTTATTTTTTGTATACATGAACTTCATGGTTCTATTTTCCATTCTAGATCAATTCTATTGGAAGATGGTACAAGCCTTGGTTTTACAAGCACGCGGAAACTTTCTTGAAGAAAAATCCGGATCGAAATTTTGTGGAGTACATTCCATTGAGAGATTATTATCATCGTCACACTCAAAGTTTGTTCTGGGAAATGGAATATTTGATTCCATATGGGAATAATGTAATTTTTCGTTACTTATTTGGTTGGATTCTCCCGCTTCGAGTTTTTCTTATTAAACTGTGCGTGCCAGAAGCGGTAAAGAAGTATTTTGACCGTAACCATGTGGTTCAGGACTTCGTTGTACCGATGGAAAAACTGAAAGAATCGTTAATATTGACACATGAAGAAATGCAGGTTCGTACTCTCGTTATAAAATGGTAAGAAATTAGTTTGATGTTGTCCGTGGTTCAGTATGAAATACATATATAGACGGAGCTTGGCTCCTGAAATCAGTAATTTGATTAAAGGACGTGTGCGATATAGAAGGGGTATATTGTAGTATGAAAATCATTACTCCAGGAACATCATTGAACTCTCCAAACCAATGCGTTAGATAATTTTTTCAATGTTCACAGGTATACCCAATATGGCTCTGCCCCGCAAAACTCATAAATACACCAGGAGCAACTCGATTTTTAGGAACGGAAGATGAAATGTATGTCGATTTTGGCGTTTACGGAATAACTAAGCTGGTAGAATACGAAATCGTGAAAACGGCGAGGAAAATGGAACTCTTTTGCCTTCAAAATCGTGGGTAAGTATTGGACATTGGTTAATAATTATTCTAATCATAACTATAATTTCTCGGTCTTACCTTGAACGCCTTTCAGATATCAAGCTTTGTACTCGGATGTTTGCATGACGAGAGAAGAATTTGAACAAATGTTTGACATCGAACTTTATAAGAAAGTCAGGGAAGATTTGAACTGCATCGACGCATTTCCAGACATTTATGAGAAAGTGTGCAGGGCTGCCAGACGTTAATACTAAGAATTTGTATTTGTTTACGGTTTTGGATGTACCCTTTAACTTTAAATATTAGTCAGTAATGTCAATAAAGAAGAACATTGTCTTTATTTAAAGTACATTCGAGGAGACCCACGATATAAAATTTTAGTTCCCTCCAAGATATATTCCGGGTATTCCAACTACGTGTCAATAAAAAATCTCCGCTGTAACCTGCTCAAACTTGAAGGGTTAACATTTGCTGTCGTCATCACCCCGAAGCATTAACTGGGAGATGCGGTAAAAGCCGAATATTCATATTAATGGAGAACATAAAGGGAATGTGAAATGGAAATCTAAATATATCTACCTATCTACTAGTCAGGTTTCAGCTCTTTGCGAAGACCCGTATGACAGGCCGAGAAATAAGCGATGATGATGGTGACCTCTTCCATAATTTGCCGACCTCTGGACAGGTAAGACACGGCATGGGACATCGCGTAGAATTAAACCTTGGTACATAAACTTTCCTTGATGTTACGGTTCAAATGTCACCTCACATGACCAAATATTCGGGTCACCATACCTTGAACTTTGCTGACCTCGTGATGTAACCCGGAACAATGGCCCACATGTTTTGCCCA
>JAQFYE010005161.1:0-12306 GCA_034694305.1 Protaphorura glebata | reverse complement strand
AGTTTTCTATTCTCATCCGTCACCGTTTTTTTGGTTACCAAAATGTTGGTCACCAAATTTGGACTAATATTGTACGCATATCACCCAAGTTTTGTTTGCAACACATAAAGTCCCATGTTAAAAATATTTTCGAAATAGTCAACTCTTTATACACAAAATATAAGAAGAGATGTTAAGGCTGGGAGTTGAGAGGGGAAATGTCCTATCACCTATTTCTACGGGGAAGAAAGCCCCCAACCCTGCTATGCAAGCTCAAAATTCTACCAATGCATTACAATTACGACATCACCAGACCTCACCAAATATATTTTTAAAAATCAATATGTAACCTCGTGGTGCCCAAAATTTTGACCCCGCTAGGGCACATTTACTGACATGAAAGCGAAGGTGGGAAAACCCCCTACGTATGCAAGGTGAAAACCTCACATAATATATTTCACGATTCTACTGTATTTGTAGAATCTGACTGTAGAATTACCCACCGCCCACGTAATCGTTTTTGAAGGTACGCTTTTCCTTCAAAACTATTCAACGTTAAATTTATGCAGATAAAATCTAGGAATTCACACACCAAGTCCACAAAATTCACTTGCCAAAGTTTAAAATAAATCCACCAATATTTGTTAATATTATTTGATTACTTTGTGAAAATAAATTTGGGAATTTTGATCTCATCTCAACATGCATGTTGCAGAGTAAAATCAAGTCATTGGGTAAGTCCGAATGCAAATCTGTGCATTCATTTTGTCTCGTTAACTTAACTAGTACTCATTCCATAAACTAACATCATTTCCAATACCAATTGAAAACGATACCACATACACCTTATGGAGAAATTTACGCCGTCAGAAATCTTTGGGTTTTTTAAATGTTGTGGTCCATGACATTCTGAACAACTTTTGTGAAGGGCCTACCCCGAAAAATCTAACCGTGTGGCCGCTTGAATACACTGCTGGGCATGTGCGGTGTCTTGCATTGCCTTTCACTTTAACTTTCCTTCTATGCCATCGCACATGCCCAACAGTGTATTTCTAGCGGCGAAACGGTTAGACTTTTGGAGGCAGGCCCTTCACAAAAGTTGTTCAGAATGACAATGACTACATATTATAAAAAAATCAAAGATTTTTAACGGCGTACATTTGTCCATAAGGTGTATGCCGTATCCTTAACTACCATTCATCAATTTCAAGTAAGGGTGATGTCTTGAGGAAGTATTTCTTACTACATTTTATTCAGGGGTACCTTCCGTAAGCCAATTTGGAAGTTATATCTTATTTCAGTACGAGTTAACTATAATTATCCACTCATTTTCATCCACAAATGTGCATAAACACAAAGAAGGAGGAGTTAAGTTTGAGTTATTTTTTTTAACTGGAGAAGTTTCAACAGACCTCATAGGAGTATATCTCAAAGGTCACCTCTCATGTCACAATCAAGGATGGACTAGACTATATTATGCTGATCAGACTTTGTACGACGACCGGTTTGTTATATAAGATTAGGATTATCTTGAATAAATCATGTGTCTACATTTGTATACAAGGTGGTTCAAGACTACTTTGCCACTTCAGGTAAGAAAACACCTGGATGGGCCTAGCCACAAATATTTTCAATCTGACATATAATTTTTTGACTCGGGCTTTAAACTCTCAGGTCAATATCTGGTCACCTCATTTCCTAATTCCTTGTATGGCTATACGGCTGGGGGCATTGAGTATGGACCACCCTGTAACGTAATCATAATCATATGTATGACCTCCATTTCATCTTTGCATGCATGTGAATAAAAAATATATGTTCAATTGTTAATTATGTAATATTTCTGTTTGTGCAGGTGTATGTGTGTAGTGAATAGTGTACAGTGGTAATTTAACGACGCATGGACAAATAGGAGAGCAGTTTATGCTTTCAAAATATTTAATTTGAGTGAATTTATAAATATATTTTGATTCAAAAATGTGGAGATCAATATCGTTAAATATTGTCGGATATTGTTTTATGTCCTTGCCATTCCTCGTAGTCTTTCTGAGTACATATGACTATTACTATTATTATTTGTTGAGTAAATTTGAGACTGGTGTGTCAAATGAAGTCTTTGATTTCATTGTCGGTGAGTTGAATTTTAATTAATAATTAATTCTAATTTTAATAATATTTATTTATTCTAAATTAACGCTAGCAAGATTATTCGTCCTTACGGACGCGGACGCGAGAAGGTACCCCTAGCAGTTGTAAACCTATGTAGTATTAAAATCCTAGAGATGCAGTCGTGCCCAAATAACTTGACAACTCTTTTCCACTAGGTAAGCTCATAAACAATACTGAGTTTGTTATTTGTAATACTTCAGGTTGCTAAAGGAATTGAACTACATTTGAAGGACATAAGTTTTGCAAAATTTTCCTCGAATTTTTTGTATAGTATAAGCTTACCTAGTATGGAAGTTGTCAAGGTTTTTTAGATGAAATGTCCTCCATACACAATAATTTAAAAAGTGCAAGCAACTAAACCAGTTTAATTGTAACGGCCGTGTAAGGTCCAATTTTTAACCATTATTTTCAAATCATTGAGACATTTTTATAGATATCAGTTATAGGTGTGAAAGATTTTGTCTAAAACAAGTAATTTACACTTAAGTCTGTACATTGTAGGTGTTTTATTAAGTCTGATTTCCACGTGTAGTAAAGTACAATGGACATGAAATATAAGTTGCTGGCCTTGTCATTGGAATCCAAGTTTAAGAAACGGCAACGCAGAAATAAAAAAAAATTGTTTTTCACATCTACAAGCAGAATGTACTTACTACTAACAAGTGTTTACAGGGTGATTCAAAAGCATGACTACGCCTTTAACATTATTACACATTGAGCCCACCTAGTATGACAGAACGCTGTGTCAAATAAATTAGGATAAAACAAAGACAATGAAAACAGAAATAATTGGCATTTTGTTGGGTTGAAGTTGGAGCTGGCTCGGCAGGAGCAGCAGTGGCGAACAGATTGTCAAAAAATAATAAGGTCCTTCTGTTGGAGGCTGGAGGAGACCCCTTGTACTGGAACAGCATTCCACTTCTTGCTCCCAATCTACTCCATAATCCAGCAGTGGACTGGTTGCATGAAACCGTTGAGCAAAAGCATGCCTGCAAAGGCATGAATGGCCAGGTTAGTTAATATGCCATTGACCTCATGAACAATTTTTGCGAAGGTCATACCCCGGAGAGTCTCACCGTCTGGCCGCTAGAAATATGTACATGGGCCAAGTATATGTATCTTGTTATCATAAATGTAAATGTGTCGCGGATTCCAATTAAGAGCCTATTTCTTGCGGCCACACGCTTAGAATCTTCTTGGGAAACAACATTCACAACAGTTGTTCATGGAGAAAGCCATGACTTAAATATATTGAAAGCGTAGTTAAATCTAACCGTCAACTTTTAGTATAAGAATTGTGCGGTGTCCATCATTGAGTTCGTTATATGGAGGTTCTATCAAGTATGCCCTGCTATAACTAAATTTTGAAGTATAGAAATCAAGATGGCCGAGAGGGAAACTGATGGGTGGAACTAGTAATCTAAACTACATGTTGTACGTCAGAGGTCACCCGCTGGACTACGACCATTGGGCAAACGTAACTGGAGATCCTACTTGGAAATATGAAAATGTTCTTCCGTATTTTAAAAGCAGTCTGGACTATCATGGGGAATTCAAGAATAACGGTATACCGTTTGACCAGAAATTTATGGAAATTCTATATATTTTTGAAAATGTCCTAAAATTTATTTACATTTTTAATACACTTTCAGACAAACATTACGGCCAGTCAGGTTCAGGTCTTCTGCACGTAGAAAACCGGGAATGGCGTCCCATGTTTCAGCAATTTATGGATGCGGGCAAAGAGATGGGCTACGAAATCAAGGATTTGAATGCTCCTCAAACGTCTGGTAATATTTTCAAAATAATCCTAATTTTCTGAATGTTCCTTTTTTTTAAATTTTATACGAATATTCTTTTAGGATTCGGAACTCTCGAAGTTACTCAAAAGAACGGAAAACGTTATGGAACGTATTTCGCATTCATAAAGGATTTCCGTAGCAGAAAGAATTTACGTATATCACGATACTCCCAGGTCACGAAGGTCAGTTTTTTTTATCTACATAGAAAAAGCCAAAAGAATTTGACATAGCTCCTATACGGTAAGCTCATACTTTATAAAGGAGAGTGATGTGACGTCATAACTGATGACCCAGGCGAGATTATGCGAAGTTTAATGAGTTTTTAAATGACAAACTGAATTTAGTTTGTTTGGACAGTATCAGCTTACCTAGTAGTAAAGCGTTGTCAAGTTTTTTCGGACTAATCGGAGATTTAATATAAAAAAATAAATCGTTATAAAAAATACAGATTAAACTGGACAAATCAAACCGTGCAGTCGGAGTGTGGTACGTACAACATGGCGTTAAGAAATACGCGCGTGCTTCGAAAGAAATAATCATTTCGGGCGGCGCAATCGATTCTCCTAAAATTCTTATGCTCTCTGGAATCGGTCCTAAGAAACATCTTCAATCTGTCGGGGTGTGAACTTTAAACGTTTCAAAATTCTTAAAATTTAAAAATGCAAACATTTGATTCAAATTATTACGTACATAGATCAAGACGAAGGCAGATTTACCAGTCGGGCAAAATCTTCAAGACCATGTTGCAGTCATGTTGTTAAATACTGTCATGGAAGAACCTATATCATTTATTCCAGAGAGGGACTTTGATTTATCTGTCTTTGCGGATTATTTTCTCCGAGGAAAAGGTTCCTTTAATATTTTTTAATTAATTTATTAACATGGTTAGTTTTTTTAATATTCGAATTATGTTAATTAGGAATCGGCACTTCACCCACGGCTTGTCAGGGACACGGCTTCATTTCAACGGGTGAAGTTCAAAAGACTGGGATCGACTGGCCTGACATTCAGCTCTACTTGTTTTTGGTTGGAATCTACCAAGGGCTTCCTGCAGAGTTTTCTGGAGCTTTCGGACACAGACAAGATATACTAGAAAAGTTGACGAAAACAACGATGGGAAAGGATGGATTTATACTCATGCCGACATTAGTCCGACCGAAAAGTGTGGGAGAGATTTTGCTCCGAGACAAGAATCCATTTAGTCCCCAAATCATAGATCCTCATTATTTGGAACATCCACACGACGTCAAAGCTCTCGTTGAATGTAAGTCCAATCAGTCGCCGATGGCGGCGTTACGATAATAATTAAGATTGCGATCAGATTAAATAGCTTCGGGTGACAATTTTTGTGAAGGTCACACCCCTAGGCCGATAGAATTCATACGAGAAATACACTGTGACGTCATGAATGCGTCACAGATAGCCATGAGCTCATCAACTGTATTTGGCCCGTGTATTTATAGCGGACAGACTTTTCGAGTTCTTGAGGTAGAACCTTCACAAAAGTTGTTAACCAGGGGCTGAGCTGATTCTCTGATGGAAGCTTTAATACTTGAAGTCGTCGTTCTGCTAAAATCTGTTTCTTAATTTCAGCTCTAAAATTTTTGGTAAAAATGATCGAGACAACGACGCCATTCCAAAAGTTCAAGGCTAGATTAGATCCCACACCTTTGCCTGGATGTGAGAAGGAAGTGTTCCGTAGTGATAAATATTGGGAATGCTACTCACGACAATTTACTATGACGCTTTACCATCCGGTAATATTTAAAAAATAAACGATAGTTATTTGAATTATTACATTACCTGAATTACGGAATAAACAATTAATTTTCTTTTCAGGTTGGAACTTGTAGGATGGGAAAGGGAGTGTCTGACCCGAAAGCCGTTTTGGATTCAAAATTACGGTAACTCTACATACACATATCTGTTACGGTTTCATCATAATCGTGGATCAGGTCCCGGGTTCAATTCCTGGCCGACTCACTAATGTTTCATTCTATTTCAGAGTACTGAAAACAAAGGGACTGCGTGTAGCTGATGCATCTATCATGGTGGATATTATTAACGGCAACACGAATGCCCCCACTGTAATGATAGGTGAAAAGGCATCCTACATGATCAGGGAATACTGGTCCGAACAATATTTGGTTTCTCCCGTCTTCAATCGTCTCTTTGATAGACAATGGCTTAAAAAATGTTTTTATTCGAAAATTGTGTAAAATATTGTGTAAAATATTAGTTTGTTTAAATGTTCAAGTTCTCAAAGAAATTTAACCATGTGGTGTGGAATGTAACTTTCAAATTTTGATTCAGACACTAGAATATTGATATGTTAAATACAGGGTATCCACGAAAAAGCGCATAGTTGTTTGATGATATTTTGGCTTTGTTACAAGAAACTGTGTTACGGTCAAGTTGGAATTATTGACAAATTCTAAGAATTTACTTTATTAAGGGAAACTATCAAAATAAAAATCGTTTGGAGAGTGGGACAGATCCATAGTACTAATGTCCGCTTTAAGTTAATAAAATTAGTGTGTGGTTTACGTTGATAAAATAAATTCTTAGAATTTATCCATAATTCCGACCTGACCGTAACATAATTTCTTGTAACTACGCCAAAATGTCATCAAACAACTATGCACTTTTTTGTGCACACCCTGTAGACAAACATGCGCTTTTATTAAGTCTGGTGTCAAATGTTTTAACAATTTAATAAATAGTAAACTTTTGAACTGTGGCTTGAACATAAAACATGTGTTTATTTAATGTTTTGTGACCGTAACAGTGGTCATTGCACTAGAACACTTTCAAAACTAATGGGTTTGGCCAACTTAGCAACCATTATGAATTTGTTGTGACCAGATCGGTTTTTACCAGGTTGGGTAGTTCCCTCGTTACGCGTACACAGCACAGTATGGATTTTCCGCATCGATTCAGTTCATATCTGTGAAATTACGTCATTTGGCCTCGAAAACGAAAGTGTGTCATTTGTAGTATAAAGTAAAATGTTTGAACATGACATTGTGATAAATCCTGACAGAAAATATTAAAAATTCACACAAAAAACATTAGTTAATACATAAAATGAAACCAGTTAAAATTGTCGACAATCTATTTTTAGGAAACAGTCAAACGGCAAAAGATTTGAGCGTTCTTGAATCCCATAAAATTGTAGGGATTGTGAACCTGGCAGGAATCAACAGATTTCCGTCTCATTTCAACTATTTACAAATACATGTGCCAGATAATGATGAAGGAAAAATTATGGAACAATTGCAATTAAGTTCAGAATTTATTCATCAACACATTTTGGACGGAAAATCAGTGTTAGTTCAATGTCAAGGTGCAGTTTCTCGTTCACCGGTATTCGTTATAGCCTATTTGGCACGACACCAAAGTATGACTTTGGAAGAAGCAATGGCCCATGTTAAGAAATGCAGACCTTCTATTCGACCTAGACCCAAATTCATTGATGATGTTCGGGAGTGGTTGGAAGCACCGACTAAATTCTGCACCGGATCTTAAATTTTGATTGACTGAAATGCCGACTACGGTTTATGAATGAATTTGTTAACTTTTAAAATAATTGTGTCAATAAAACACCTGAAATAAAATTAATTGATTCTTTAAATATTTTTAATTGCAATTAATTTGTAAAATTATTTATAGAAATAAATTCTACACTTACATTAAAATAATTTGTTTGTTATGTCATTTTATTCGTCGTAACTTTTTTAATAAAAACACTGATCAAGAAAGTAACATGGAGAAAGTGTGTACAACCATTATTCTCACCCTGCAGAATAAATTCATGTCTTTAATTATTCAGTTTTCTAATTAGCGCAAGTATTGAAAATGCTATTATGTTTAGAAAACTAAAAAAAATCCCCACTTTCTCATTACCGCTTGGATTTTCAAAATCCAATTTCACAACACAACGATACTTATTATGTGTTGATTGTAAAACATGTTCATTGAACTTACATTCTCAATCTTTCAAGGTTATTAAAATTTCAGACCAGTTTTTATGCCGAAATCTCCTGCGGTAGTCAATTGGTCTTTCCCACTGTGTGAAAGGCTATTAAAAAAATTGGTTCCTTTATTCTCCAGTTCAGTTTCACAATCAACCCACAATCACCAACGCAGTAGTCATGTCTGCAAAATATATTATAATTTGAATTTATCATAATAAAAAGAATCTTACATTCTCAATTTTAATTTGATTTTGAGACATTAATTAAAAATGATTATATCTAGAACTCCAGTTCCAATCAATCCAGCATTAGTTGCTCCAGTATTTGCTACACTCGGAGCAATTCTTATGTTCTCTTCTAATATTGGTTATTATTATGATCTCGTTGAATCACAACAATCAAGGAATAGTCCCGATCTCGAATTATTTGATTTTATTGTTGGTAAGTAAAATTCTCAAATCCCAACAAAACTTTAATCTATATGCGTTTTCTTAGTGGATAAAAAAGTTGATTTAATTTTTACAGTTGGAGGTGGCTCTGCAGGAGCTGTTGTGACCAATCGCTTGTCCAGGCATCACAAAGTTCTACTTTTGGAGTTGGGAGGTGATCCGAGTCCGATTGTCCGAATACCTCTAATAGTCCCTTCGCTTCAAAGACTGGCGGCCACAGATTTAATGTACGAGAGTGAGCCACAAAATAATGCATCGCTATCGATGCATAATAAGGTAATATAGGGTAAATTGGGCTAGTATAATTTAGTGCGATTATGACATTTTGTCCCGTCCGCCATTTTTTGGCGTGGTTTGATGGTAACGCGCTGATATACTTGTGTTCCTTATGTATGACCGTGATTTTTGGGTCGCGTGTTCACGAATATAAGGGGGGGGGCTATTGGACCAAGGTGGTTAAAATTGGGAGTGCTTACCCTAAAAGTTAACGTTTAAGCAACATATACGCCAGTAGTCTTGCATTTAATAGGTCACATTTTGGGCCAGAGGTTACGGTTTGGGAGGAACAAGCAACTTGAATGGAATGGTCTACCAACGTGGAAACCCGAATGATTATGACAATTGGGCAAACATCACCGACAACCCGGAGTGGTCTTATGAAAACGTACTTCGGTTCTTTAAAGGACTTGAAGATTATAACGGGGCTTATCCGGACGGTATTAAATCTTACCGTAACTTTGTATTAAATACTCTGCATTAGGGAATAGCAAAATGATTTTCTTGTCCGCAGATGAATTTCACTCCAGAGGTGGTCCAGTTCACGTTGAAAAAATACGACAGACTTATATGGCCGATTATTTCTTAAAAGCTGCGGCGGAGAAGGGATATTACGTCGGGGATCTAAACCGTCGACAAACGGAAGGTAACGGTTGTAGGAAAAGCATGTGACGCTGACGTGTGTTGTAGAATTAACTAGCCAGTTAATTGACTATATAGTCAAATGTAAAATTGACTAGGCAGTTGTAAAATTGACTAGTCAGTCTTAAAATTGCCTAGTCAGTAGTCAGTCTTAAAATTGACCAGTCAGTTGTAAAATTGACTAGTCAGTTGTGAAATTGACTAGTCAGTTGTAAAATTGACTGGTCAGTCTTAAAATTGCCTAGTCAGTAGTCAGTCTTAAAATTGACCAGTCAGTTGTAAAATTGACTAGTCAGTTGTGAAATTGACTAGTCAGTTGTAAAATTGACTAGTCAGTCTTAAAATTGCCTAATCAGTTGTGAAATTGACTAGTCAGTTGTAAAATTGACAAGTCATTTTATGTGTATGAACAATGGCAAAAATTAGACATTTAATTGCTCGTCAGGGTTTTCTGAACTGGAAGTAACAATGAAGAATGGACTTCGTTGGGGAACATTCCAAGCCTATCTTCAACCAATACTGAAGAGAAGGAATTTGACCATTTATCGATACTCAAGAGTTGTAAAGGTATTTCCTTTAAAATACCCTAATCGTCTGTGTATAGCTAAAGTTCAGTTCGACTTTCTGTATAAAAGGTCCACCTAGACAAACGGAGGCATGCATATGGTGTATCCTATTATCGCCATGGAAGGCTTCGATTTGTCCGCGCCAGGAAGGAGATCATTTTGAGTGCTGGAGCAATAGATTCTCCAAAAATATTGCTTCTCTCAGGAATTGGGCCAAAGAAGCATCTTCATTCTGTTCAGGTATCGCAACTGAATGTTCAATTTTGTATTTTGACTAGGTTTGATTTTATTCCCAATTAAATTCAATTCTACTGCAAATTTCAGTAAATATAAGTTATAATTCCTAATTTAGCTGAAATGCAGATTGAATTTACCGGTCGGACAAAATCTCCAGGATCATCTCTTTATAACGCAGTACATGCTTGTTGACACACCTGAATCCATTGTCGTCGAGCGAGACGCAAAAATCGCAAAGTTATTGTGGGATTTCACTACCAAAAGAAGAGGTAATTAAATTTTGTGCATTCTAAAATAGTTTGCAGTGTATTTTGTAACCCAGCCACAAATGGAATTTGCGAAGCTTGATTTATCCTTTTCTGGTTGTGCAGGTCTTATGGTTTTCAACACCGTGTCCGGTTTAGGATATGTAGGCACAACTGTTCGAAATGATTCGTCTTGGCCCGATATTCAATTTTTGCTCAGCCCAATTGCCCCTTCTGCAGCATCTACGGCGACGACGGAAATCCTCGGAAACGCTCGACAGGACGTGATGAATAAATACCTTTCTCCATATTACGGTTTCGATGGAAATATTATATGGCAATGCCTGGTACGCCCAAAAAGTACTGGCGAAATCAAACTGGCCAGTCGTAATCCATTTAAGAAACCGATAATTCAACCCAATTATTTGCAACATCCCGATGATGTGAAGGCTTTAGTCGAAGGTAAGGAATTCAGAGAACACCGCACGGTCCCCACAATCAAAATAGGCCGCTATCATTTTTGTATACACAAAATTTTTGGACAACTTTGGTGAAGGTTCTGCCGCGTAAAGTCTAATCGTTTGACCGCTGGAGATCTACGTATCAAATTTAGTTTGTGAGGTCCCTGGAATCCGTGATGCATTGATGACGTCATGAAGTAAATTCGGTCCATGTATGTCCAACGGCCAAGCGGTTAAACATTTTGGGGTAGAACCTTCGCAAAAGCTGTTCAATAGGTCAAGGGCTACAACAAATAAAAAATGCAGCCAATTCCAACGGCCGTTCAAATTTTGCCATAAGTTACTGTACGGTGATCTTTGTTTTCATTTCGAATAATCGAGTATGGCGGATTACAATTACACCCTGGAAACATTTCTATTTTACAGCATCAAAAAAACTGGTTGACTTGTACGAGAACAGTTCGACTTACGGGCGGATTAATGGACGACTGGTTCCAACACCATTTCCAGGATGTGAATTACATAAATTTAAAAGCGATGCTTATTACGAGTGTTTTGTACGCCATCTTACGTTCCCTTACTTTCACCCGGCTGGCACAGTTCCAATGGGGAAGAATCTAAAGGATTCCAGGGCAGTGTTGGATTCAGCATTAAGGTAACAATGAAAAAATTCATCCATAGACGAAGTGTCTCACCATTTTTAATTCTTAGTGGTCGTTAAATGGTTTATGCAGTATTTCAGCTTAAAATATGCGAAATATTTCACCCATTTAAAGAAATCCAAAACTCTAACTATTGTAAGTTGCCTAAAATTATTAAATTGTTTATTTTTACACTTTTCAGAGTATTAAAAGCAACAGGACTTCGTGTAATTGATGGTTCAATTATGCCTGTGATTACAAATTCAAATCCAAACATTCCAACTATTATGATTGGAGAACTGGGATCATTTTTCATTCGGCGACATTGGGCAATGCAGTACGAAGTGTGTCCAAATTATGCTACATTATCCGATTTGTTTTATCGAACCAGAGACGACAAATGTTTCTACACAAAACAGACATAAATGTAATTAAAATATGAAATATAAATGAAAATTAAAATAAACTGTATCTTCCATTTATGACTGCCGTGCCGTGCTTTGATCAGACATTTTCTTATTAAAATTTATTATAATTGGGACTCCTTAGTAGTAAATCCGTTAAAGTTTCGGTGTGCATGTTTTTAAATGGATGTACTTTTACAATCTTTATTCGTATGAGTGCATTTTGTACGTTGAAAGACACATCAATGAAGTACGAGCTCGCGTCATTCATGGACCGCCTATTCTAATAATAAACGTGAACTGGTCGAAATCCCAAAATCCCAATTCCGTAACGCTCTACAAGTTGGCCTACTTCCCTGAGCTATACAAGTTGGCCCACACCCCTTCCCGCCTTCTCCTCTATACAAGTCCCTCCCGTTTCCTCACCAACGAACGAATCCCGTTCACGGTATGGGGAA
>JAQFYE010005160.1:0-12306 GCA_034694305.1 Protaphorura glebata | reverse complement strand
ACCGCAAAATAACCCTTTCAAATTTTATGTACAACGTACAAGATGCTCATGTTTCGGGGACTATTCAGTATACAAAATACTGCATAATTTTACAGTATACACAAATACCACAAGGTTGTTCCATTGTTATCCAAGATATACCCATACCACATAGTATTTCACTGAACGTATTATTATTTATATTTATTCTACCCATTGTTACAAATATGCAGTGAATTTGTACAGCACTGCTTACTATTCAAGTACAAGTACAAAGTACAAAAAAAAATCGTTAGTGAAGGATTTGACGTCACTGTTCACTGTATACGATGATGAAGTCAGAAATGAGTCATCAATAAGTTGGTTAGAGAAAATAATCTGTGTGTGTTTGAACCAGTTGAATTTACCAGTTGTGTTGTCAGTGCGTGAGTGTAATGTACGTACAGTAAAATTAAACAGTTATCGTCTTGTCACTTCACTTGGGCAAATAGACGCCACAGTTAATTAACTTTAATTTTGGTAAGTGCAGTCTAATACCACATATCTGGCTATATACCACCGAGATTTAACTACTGTGGAATTTCACCGCACCACCGTCGAGTACTATAATTTATTTGACTGCTACTGCTGAAAATTTTTTTATTGACAATAATTTTATCTGATCCATATCCTCAGCCTATTTTCGGTCCATCAGTTGATCAGTAAAAAATAGTAGGTACATATCTACGTGGATATGAATTATTTGGCTATTAATTTTTAAGTGCTGCGTCGCGTCGTAGTCCTAGTGCAAGTGCAAAAAATTAAGAAGGCACTGGCTCAGACATTTCCCTTTGGAATTTGTAATCTTGTAGTGAAGTTGTTGGCAGTTGGTTGAGTCAGTAAACAGTGCTATGTTAAAATTCTTGAGAACTGAAGACCTGTCATGTCCATGTGGCTAGTTGTGAAATAAGACGAAGATCATTCAGTTTGAGTAAAAATTGAAGATAAAAGAAGGAATTTGTGGTTAATGACTGGACACGGATTGGTGAAAACTGCAAACTGGTCAGTATTTTTTATTAAATCATCATCCATTTGTTTTCTACCAGTACACGGTCAACAGTCAAGGT
Source organism: Protaphorura glebata (assembly GCA_034694305.1). Lineage (NCBI taxonomy): Eukaryota > Metazoa > Arthropoda > Collembola > Poduromorpha > Onychiuridae > Protaphorura > Protaphorura glebata. The sequence goes on along the minus strand of JAQFYE010005160.1, from coordinate 11,221 downwards.
CTTTTTAAAAATCGTGGGATCGGCTGACTTATTGGTTAGAAACCAACAATTTTTGAGCCATATTAATTGACTTATGTCAAAATGATTAGCAGTTGCACACAACTACTTATGTGATCTCACCAGTTTTTTCTTAATATAATTATAAAGTTAATTGTGCAATTAATATTTTTGAGAACAACGACAGATCTGTCTTGCTTAGTTTGAACTCAATAATTAACATCACTTGACCAAGAACTGATAAAGAAGGAATAATGACTAACGAACATGTACAATTTCAGTATATGGTGTGATTTTAATTGCTCTTCTTGTTTTTTTTAAAAAAAGAAATAGTTTTTCAATTAGGTATGATTGTGCGAAGTAAAGTTTTAAAAGTAATTTAAAGGAGACCTGCATGAATGAGAGGAAATAATTTGAGCAAAAATTAAAGAATTTATTGTGGTTTTGGACACCGACTATTTTTCTGTAACAGCTCTTGCCGTGTCACTGATTAAATTTTATAGCATTTGCTGAACAAGTGCACAAGTCTTTTTCTTCTTATCAGTCTTTTCTGATTCTGAATGTGTGAGTTATTGACTTATTGACTCAACATTTTCATAGGGAGAGCTTAAGAAAGATATGGACTGTTTTGTGAACATATCCACTGCTCATGCACTGTTTTTATTTCCTGTATGCAGAATTTCAGTTTAGACTGTGAGTTTTATTCAGTAGTCGCCAGTCTCCAGTCCCAGTCGTCAATCAGTGTTTTGACTTACTTGTCAGATGTAAATTGTAAACTAAGAAAGTTGCTTAAGTCGTATAAATTTTGTGAATCGAATTTTTCTATTTCTCTATTTCACCATTACACCACAGTTTAGTGAACAAAATATTAATAACTTCATCGAAATTCTATTAGATTTTCGGAATTCGGATATGATCTGTCTGGTGCTCTGGTGATGTTGGTTCGATTTTTATAGCTTTGGTTTCCGGTTATTTGAGTTTAAAAATCGCTTGCTTCGGAACAATTTATAGAGTCGGGTAAATATTTTGAAATGTGTCTTATTCCAGTATGCAATTTTTTTTGGAAATAGCCTTGTAGGCAAAAATTTGTAAATTGACATCGTAATATTATTTAATTATAGAACAAGAAACTATTGCAATTGGAAGCCAAGGACATCTCATCAACGGTTTATGTGCTATAAACGTCAAAATTGGAGCCAATTCCGTGAATTTTACTACGTAAAATATTCCTCAAACAAAATCTGACGCTTTTTCACCGAAGGAATATAATTACATTTTAGTGTTTTGGCCAAAACACAGTTTACCGAGAATTGTGGCTAATTTCTTGGAAGATATTACGGACAGGCGGCAGTGTGGAGTGTGGACTGTGGACCGTTTCGAAATGTTCATTCAAAATTTTAAATGTTCGACACAACTTCGGAAACATCGGACGATCTAGTTAATCTATGCAGCCATCCAAAGTGACCTGATTTAAAAAGCACCTTGGATTTTAAGAACAAATAACTTTTTGACGAAAGTGCAACATAGAATTTTGAAAAATGGCCACTAATCGGAGGAGGAATCTCATGTCGACATCATCGACCTTTTCTACAATTGTTTTTATAGTCATTACCTCCGGGGTATTCTTAAGTATATGTGGAGGTCAAAAGAATGATCCTGGGAAAGCTGGGCATCACGTACAAAAACATGGAGAAGATGACCATGAGCACCTCGGAGGTCAAGGTCATGGACAAAGCAAAGCAAATTCTTTAATAGTGAAACCGGGGTCAGCCGGTTCTCATATCCATGCTTCTGGAGTAAACGCATTGGATTTCTCAGAATCTTCAGACCATTCTAATTCAAATTCGAACTCACCGGATGATGAAAATGATTCGGACTATGAAACTTATTCGGATGAAACCCCGAATGGGTTGGACGAGTGGGCAAATGATTTTAGTAAAAAGGATTTGAGCGAAATAACTGATATCGTGAAGGATGATGAAAAGGAACAATTGTGGTGGCCGGACAGTGAGAGTGAACCACGAAGAATCAGCAAATGTTGTCCAATTGACGAATCTTTGAATTCGGAAGGAATTTGTAAGAAATCTAACGTCGACAAACGTCCGCTTCACCATGACCATGATGTGTAAGACATTAATTTCAATGCTGGAGAGCAATTTCTATCTAAGTTTTCAGAAAATTTCCAGATACCATACATTTTGGATCGATCCGCGAAGATATGGAAATCCTCATTACAGTGTTGCGGTTTATTTTTTTCAAATTTCAGGTCATGGTTTCCAGAAAAAGTTTATGACATCGAGAAAGGGAATTGGACGATTCCAGTGCAGTCAGATTGGGAAATAAAATATGGACACAATTTCAAATGTGCACCGAATGAAAGTTCTGAAATCGTGTTCGACATCAATCGTTTCGTCGTTCTGAACAATGGACGACTTTACCTCTCGCATCATGACAAAGACGTGGCTCCACTCCATTTCTGCGTCGATCTTCTCATAGGTACAAAAAAATTATAATCTTTGAAACAAAAATAAATGCGTGTTAATGTAGTGCACCCAAACCCACAGGGTAGCCCATAAATATGAGTCACAAAAAATGAATCCCAATTTCCCAATCTCTTCTCCGCCGACTCCAGCCCAGATTCGGTTCTTTGAAGGTCAAAGTTGACGGATCACCCTGTACAAGACCGGATCCATAAATAATGTTTAGGTGGAGATAAAAAGTTGACACTTACTTGTATTACTAAGCCAGCCGAGTCCATGTCAGAGTGGATGCACTTATTAACTTTCTTCTTTTTTGTCCATTATAAATTTAAGTGTAAAATTGGCATGTGCTCTGGTCAATAATTTAATTTTAAATCTACTTAACCATATCCGGTTGACATGAATGAATGGTGACTCGAATCCCTAAATTAAACCCATGAAATAATGACGTTCAGTCGTAAATATTTCGGATGATCTTAACTTCATGAGTCAATTCATCCTAGTACAGTGGTACCTTCCCTAGGCGGAATGGAGAATAAAGGAAAATGCGCGCGATGCTTGACCAGGCCTTCCGCGGAGTGTCAATTAATTTGTTTGAGCTAATATTTTTCATGATTTCATCTGAATTAATGATTATATATGTTTTTATTTATTAATTATATATTCTACTTTTTAATTTTCAGGACACGGGCGAGCTGTTCGGAGTTGCTTTTCACAATCGGAATTATGCGGAAGAGATGCAACATTAAAAAATTGCCTAAGGAAATGTTGTCCACCGAAAGCTATGGTTCAAGAACCTAGTGGCAGCTGTGTTGTCACCCCAAATAAAGTCGAGAATCATTTCCCGAAAGATAAATGGAGTAAGTTATGCGTATTTAAGGCTTATGGTTCTGTCAATTTCATTCATTTATTATCACTAACTGTTTATTTACATGGACGGTTTATCTCTGAACACTTGTAAACAAATATTTATTTATAGCTTGTGATTACATTCCTTTTTACTGGAAGTTTTATAACATTAGACCCGTACTTCTCTTCTCTAACGACCAATTCGGGTAGAAAAGTGAGATATACATTACACAGAACATGTGTACAGTATGAGCTCGCCCAGTAATTAAACAATGTTGTGCAGTCGTTATGAAAGAATGTATTCTTATAAAAATATATTTATTTATTTCCAGATATAATTCATGGAACTCCGGTGTGCGAACATGGACAATACTTTACAGAACTCAATGAATTTCATGTTGAAACGGATGGAGGTTTGAATGCAACTTCTGGTGATATTAAAGTCAATGCAAATTTTCTGGACTACTGTTTAGATTTTTTCATTGAAACTGAACATTGGAGAAGAATGACTGAAAATGTTGATGATTTAAAAGAAAATCGAACGAAGCATGGTTCTACACTCAAAGCAATGGTGTGTTTTAAGACTTTGAAGGAAAAACAGAATAAAGTGTCTGGACTCATCGTCGTCCCCAAAGGTGTTAGCATTGTTTTTGGTTTCGCCTTGATTCTCTCGGCAATCTGCATTGCTCTTGCAGCTCTCGTAAGTTCATTTTAATTAATTTAATTAAATGTGAGTAACAACTTTAAGCTATCAGAATCAGTCCTAACAAAATTGGAGAAATTTGTCCCTACTACCAGTGGTACCATCTCCAGGCGCGAAATGTACGCGAATGCTTTTTCGCTTGGGTTACGTCATATCAGCGTAAATTAATCATGTTCTTTTATTTTTAAGGTGTCATGGCGGCTTGCTGAACTCCGATCTCTTCACGGGAAATGTCAACTGTGTCATTTGGCAACTTTGTTTTGTCTTTTCATTATGTTGGCCACCGTTCATTTGGGGTCCGACAATTTCCTCCCTGGGTCATTTTGTACCTTCTTAGCAGTCGCAATTCACATGTGTGCCCTGAGTGCATTTCTCTGGTTGAATTTACTCTGTGTCAATATTTATTGGACGTTCCGTTATCTTCGACCACCGCTGGCAGCTCGACGTGCAGAAAATAAGCGACTTTTCTTCCTATGTGTGTAAGTTAAACCGACTTTATTTGACAATTCCGCTATGAGATAAGGTCATACTGTTCAACAGAAATTTGACGGAGAATTTGACACAATTTGTGCCACGGAGATAGTGATTCGATAACTGTAGCAACTTGAAAGTCTTGGCCATACACTCTTTCTTAGTCATGCCGTCATTGACCCGCTGACATCATAACTGCTCACGTTGGAGAGATAGGCGCTCCATAAGCGTAATGTCACCAGTTTTAAAATAACAAATACGATTCTTTCTTGTTTCAGTTATGCGTGGGGATTACCGGCAGCTTTTTGTTTATTTCTGTTAATACTGGACTCATCAGAAGGACGTTTAGATCCCATGCCTCGACCAGGTTACGGTGAATTAGCGTGCCTTATTTCGAACAGGTGAGTTTAAGTTTCGCGCAATATGTTGAGACATACATTTCGAGGGGTTAAAAACTTCTTTCCAGTTAAAATCATATCTTTAAATCAAAATAAGAGATCAGTAGTGTGGAAACTTTAAGTCTTTGTCGCTTAAATTAACTGCATGCGATTCAATGGCGGACGTCGTAAAAATGAGATTCTCTAGAAAATCAAAATGTATATCTTACTTTCTTTGGGTCACTTTAGAATGTCATCACAGAGTTAATCATTGTAAACACTGCATAACAAAAACTGAGAAGCAAATTCTTGTATTTTCTTCACAGAGCCTCTCAATTTGCCTACTTGTTCGGCCCAGTCGGAATTCTTCTATTGTTGAATGGAATTTTATTCTGCTTGACGGCGAAAGAACTTCTTTGCGGTCTTTGGAGACTAGACAATTCTGACTCGATTAATTTCCGTCGAAAAAGTATGGGAATTGTAGTTGGAAAAATGGGAATAGTCATGGGAATGGGTTGGATACTTGACGTCCTTTCTTGGGGGGTTGGATCCCAAATATCGTACATGTTCTTTGCGGCGGATCTCTTCAATTCGTTGCAGGTAACAATTCAAATATTTTGATTTTTTTTTGCTTCGGTAAAATAAGTATAGAATTTAATACCTTTTTTGTCTACAGGGAGTATTCATTTTTGTGGTATTAATTTGGAGAAAACGTGTGCTGGAGATTCTACATCTTAGAAAGAGGTCAACGATCAAGGATGAAACCATTACTGCAGCTCGTCCATTCTTGCCGAAAAGTAGCCTTAACAATACTACGATTTCAAATAATGGAGATGCTGACACATCACTTGTCCTTATTCAGGACTCGTAAAAATTATGTATCTCAAATCAGCAATAGATTTCCGAAAGTGTTGACTTTTATCTTGAAATGCTAACTGTGTTCAACGTAATTAAATATTTGTTCGTATTTTTACCACAAGATATTTCTTTCTATTAACACAAGGTTTACTTTATTTTAGGCCTTCATTTTTAATAATTGTAGCGTCCTTTTGTTTGTTTACTAATTTATTTTCACTATTTTTTTGACAAATGTTTTCTTTTGACTGTTTTGTATTTCGTTGGTTTCACATTGACTGTAAAACTTGTTAATTATTTTTAGAATACCGTAGAATCATATTGAATGAGCCTTCCTTCAAGTTAAAATCAGTGCTGTGTTGAAATAAAAGGTGCAGCAAAAATTGATTAATGATTTAACCTTAACTGTTAATAATTTGTAAATTGTTTTACCGACTATGTAAGTTACCAAGCTAAAAAGTAATCTCGGAGTGTGTAAATATAAATATAAAATTATTGTTCGTGACGCTAACGTACTATAAGTTCCTCGAAGTATATGTTCAGAATATTTGTATTATTGAATACACAAATTGTTGAGATTTGAAGGAGGAGTTGAGTAAATAAATGTGACCTGACATTCGTCGTAATTATTTGTTTTTGCTTTATTCAATTAGTGCTTCTACAGGGTGGCCCAGATATTTTCCCCTTCCCAGCCATCGACTTTAGACGACAGAAAGTATGTCTCTGTCCTTCAAGAACACATTGTTGAACAACGCAAAATATTTACGAATTGAAATGCAATTTATTTGGTCAACTAAGTCCGCGGGTAGCTTACATTTCGATACTGGATTTTGTAGCAGCGACTTTCTACCGCCTATAATTGTATCAATAATACTGCGTCTTCTTGAACTCAGATCCGGCAATCTTTCTATCTGTCAAAAGCATCTGATTCTCCATTTTGTATTTCGAGAACAACTAACAAGATCTAATCTGTATACGAAAAAATGTCAGATATGCATCACATTATTTCACGTGGACCGACATATTTTAGACATTTATTACATATATTTACACGATTCTGCAAATGCCAGTTATGGGCCAAAGACGGCACCAACACAAATCGCCACGCCACCTAGTGCCGAACCCATTCCTCGGACAGCGCAGCGGTTGGATACGTTTCTCCATAAGCAAACATCGGATACTTGCCCGAACTCCTCCCGCTGAGAATTTCCCCAAGAAGAGTGAAATCGCCGTTATGGTTCGATGGCCTGTCATCGTCGGACTCGTGATGATATCAAATATTACTAAAGCTACCAGGAAGAACGCTGTGAGAGCAAGAAATAAAGCGAGGGACTTTCTCCGACCGATTCTACAAAATCAAAATAACTTGACAACGCTTTCTTACTAGAGATTTCGTACTTTGAGGTTGTTGAGGCCGGCAATTCAAGCCAACAATTCAATACTGATAGCATCTTTTCCGTTATCTTAGCTTAGCTTACCTAATAGTTGAGTTATCGATAATTTGTATGATACAGTATTCTGATAATTACGGAAATATTACGACGATGAGAAGCAAAGGTGAAGCTAGAGGTGAAACGAAGGTGAAACATTGTTAAGTCTCGCCAAGGTCGTATCAAATAAGCAAGGAGTGATAGAATCATGATGCCTTCATGCATCACCCCATGCAAGGACCCACGCTACCGCCAAGTGGCCCCCATTTCGGTGTTAAAAATTCCATTCCATATATCCACTTACGATAATATAACCTGTGATACATTAAATCAGGTAAAAATGCATTCATTTAATTGTTTGCAACTGCAGAAGTCAAATATTAATTGGCTTAGCAAATTTTGATAAGATTCGGAAATCTTCCAAGGGGTCAAATCTATTTCTGTACTTCCTGTTCTTAATATTTTAAATGATATGTAAGGCTAAAAGTCCCCAATCAAGGGGAGACGTGCTATTAGTGCTCTGTAATTCATATTCATGGAGGCTTACATTAAGCTATCTTCACCTACGATAATAGTCACGAGTTTTAGCCCATATTCAGTTACTTTGTAACAATAGGTATGGACAAATCTAAGCTAGTTTGTATTCGCCAACTGCATCCCATATCGAATTAATAATACACAGGGCTGAGGTGTTGACGATGCAAATTGTGAATGTGATTTATTCAGTGAACTTAGTCCATGTTCAAACTCTTCAATTTTGAATTCAATGAAATGAATTTTCCAAGAATAGTTTGGGAAATATTGTAATTTTACGGATGTGAGAAAAATTTGGATCGAATGAGGCCACAAGATCGTTATCGTTGCCGTCGTGAATTCATCAGGCTTTTTGTTCCTCGTGGTCATAAATTGTTTTCAGGGTGAGTATCTCGAAAGCCAAATCTTCAATTCTTTGGTTCTTTTCCTTCACCTTTGTCTCCAAACGATAGATCTGGAGAAAATTACACCGATATTATTATCAATTAGTGAACTGGTACCGTCCAAGGAAAATATAATTTTCATTGGGTGTTCTGGAATTTTACCTTAACAATCGACTCGTTGTTGACGTACTCAATACTTTTAATGTATCGATCCTTTTCTTCAAGGAATGCAAGGGGAATCATTTTGTGTCCTTGGTAAATAATCTGGGCCGGTGGTCCGCCGGAAGCCGGATTGTTGTTAGATGTTTCCTCACCCCCAATAATGGACGGTGGCACAACGTAACCAACAGACTGCGGTTGAGAATTATGGGAATAGGAACCAAGAGTTGAGTCACGTGATGGTGGACTTTGGCCAAATGACTGCTGAGTGGTGGCGGAAGTGTGTGGCTCCTGAATTTTCCGACGAAGGTGCCACAATACCTTAGACGATTTTGTCAAGTAGTTAAATTTCATGAAAGCGAGACATTATTAATTATAATATATTAAGTTTCTGATAGGTTTGTCTACATATAAGGTTAGGAGGACCGGATCATCATTTGTTCATCCCAAAGAATCAAATAATTGAATCTGTATTCTGAAAGTTTCTGTGGGGCATCCAACCAAATATAATAATAGGAAACCGATCAAACATAATACGAAATAGTGTGATAAATCCATTTTTGACGCCAGGTATAAATATTCGGTTCGGTTTCTCTGGTTAGGACCTGGTCATCACGATCACATGTCTGAAAATGCTGCGTTTTGCGCGTGCAAAATGCCGCGTTCTAGGTTTTCGAAAGTGTTCAATCCGATCTGTGAGATCCTCCATTAAAATTAGCATAATACCTGCTCAAGGGCGCCTGCTTTCGCATCAATCAATTGTTGGATCGTGGAGTCGCTCATCCGAATTCCCATCTTGCAGAAAACACAATTATTGAGCGAATTCCAGTTGATCCTCTTCAGTTCAGCAGTATTGGCAGTCAAGTAGTTGTGTCCGTCAACCATTTTGGGCAAGAAATGAGCAACAGTCTTAGCCACCAAAACTATTTACATCAAAAATTTATAAGACGTCATTGATTCAACATGAGCTGAAAATGAATCCTCCAGTCCTCCATCTACAACTACCCAGTAAACTTCCAGTTACCTCCATCAGAGAAATCCCGAGCAATGTTCTTTACAGGTGGTAACGGGATTGCGTCCATCCAACCATAAAGCTCATCCAGGGCTTCCTCACTCAAATTGAAACGTTCGTTAACGTCAGCCATTGTCAAATCGAGAGAATAAAGGATGTAATAATTGAACTCAAAAATTTTGGATTACAAAAGATTACAAAGAAATATAAGTCCACAATCTCGCTCTGTAAAAATGAAACTAAATATTAGATGGACATGAGTTCAATTGTGTCGTTTTAGGTGTATTACTATTGCCACACGATATGAAATGGTACCATAGAAACGATACAAAATTCAATTCATTGGGGAATATAGAAAAATGTTGAATTATGATTTAGAGTGCGGACGAATTACGCTGTCCGAATCATAGATGCTATTTCGGTCAGGATTAGATGAAATAAAAAAATACACCCACATTAATTGATATAGCCGCTGGGGCCGAATCAGACATCATCGCGTATTTTTGGGTTGCTTCCCATTTGGCCTAGAGACGTACAACGTAGGTACCATCTAGTAGTAGGAGAAACCAGTGAAAAAAATCCCTTTAAAGCAACCACTGGGAGTGCAAGTCCGAGGAATCGAACCCCAGCACAGCGAGACAGAATGGGCCAACCATACCATCATGCTGCAATGGACTTGCGGATTAGATGAAATTACAAGACTAAAATAAAATTCAGAAAACAAGAGTTTTGAAGGCGTTGAAGCCAAGGATATTTGCGAAAGTTGAGTGGTTAGGAACAGCTAGATGACATGGCTGATATTCTTTTTGAACAATATTCTTTATTCAAAAGTCCAGCTTTCGAGAACTATTCTGTGTTCTCATCGTCGGGACTGTAGTAGCAATAACACGATAATACAAATTTAAAGGATCACATTAATATCAGAAACAATAAAGATAATGTTTTGATAAGGATATTTTACTCTAGGTTCGCTGAATATTTTATGAAGAACTATAAAGATAACTTAGAAGAATTTTCAAATCGAAAATGTGGAGACGTCTACTTAACATTTTTCGAAAATTCCCAGCAAACTATTTTTTACCCCTGTTGTGACCCCGCCAAGTTCAGTCAGAGTCACCACTACTACATCTAACTCGCGACCTCAAAATTCTGTTCGCTTCATTTGTTTTCGTGCTACAGCTTTTGTGCCCATATCCGTCTTACCCTTGCCACAATGTGCCATCAATATATGCTTTATAGTCTTTGTACTACCAGCGCCACCGCTTCCATCCTTATTCGAGGAGTCGGGTCCGCCTGTTATGAGCGACTATTACTGCGATGCACCACCCGAGCCGTTGAGTGGGGACTTTTGTCCCGGCTTTGCCTGTCATTTTAAGTCGATCAATATTGGCTTACTTAATCTAATGTTACAATTAATTCCAGTCAACTAGAGAACGAGACAAAAACTGATAAACGAACTGTGGTAACATCTGGTGGCAGTGGAGGTGAGGGTTCGAGCTCTGGGAACAGTGATCGTGGTTACAGGGTGGTGGTGATGGTGGTAGCATAAAATCTATGAAACGTACTCTGGATACGTCTGGTTTGAATAGAAGTGGTGGAGACTCCAACGTGGTCCACTGTTATGAGCGAAACTGTTATAAGGGAAATTGTTATGAGCCAAGAAATAGTGTTACGAACGAAATGCGGGGAAAAGATGGCTGCAGAGTTGTCTGTTCCTCCAAACCAAAGAGCCCTTTGAATATTAAAAGGCTAATGTGTTACGGGTATGTCAAAATAAAAAAGTCATGTCATGGGATATATTAAATAGAGATATTGTATTTTAGAACCACGGAGAAAATGAAATGCATCTTAGTAATTAGACTAAAATCCAAATGCGTCCACCTATTCCAGCAATGTAATACTAATACAACAGAAAGTGTGGATTTCAAGCGCACAATTCTATCGTCTACAATTCAGTACTTCCGTTTATTG
>JAQFYE010005159.1:0-12308 GCA_034694305.1 Protaphorura glebata | reverse complement strand
TTGGACAGACATAGGATTCATCGTCTGCCTTACGGAGCCTTGGAAACTCTTTAGGACTTTGGATTCTATCCAACAATTACTGTCTAAGAATCATTAGTTAAATTTAAAAATTATATACCGAATAATTGAATTTGGTTTGGTTGTAAGCTATGATCGTTAATATCACGGCGTATTGTTGGTAGAGTGTAGGTTTTCGATTGCCCTGCCCTAGGAGGTATCCCTAGCAGTAGGGTGAAAGGGGAACCTTTAATTTTTATTACCGAAGGCATGGGCGTTACGCAGATTGGCAGGTTTTAGGTAATTAATTTTTAGAATTCACTTGTAAATAATATTTTTCATTAAGTGTAAATTTTGAAATTGTATTTTTAGGATGACGAGAACCTTGGATCTGTAAATGGTGATGAGAGATTTTGGCTTGAACGGTTTGACCACCCGCTAATGAATGATGTAGTAAGATTTCAAAATATTAATACATTTACTATTTACAGAATTAATTAATCAGTAGCCCAGAGACCAAATAACAATTCATTAGATTAGTTGCGCTAAATTAAGGAGGTCAAAGTTGGTTGGTCCTTGACCCTACCAAAGTATAACATCTTAACAATTGTTTTCATTTTGAATTCGAACGTCTGTGATCACAGTCGCGTGCTTCTCTTCTGGGCTGCCGTGATATCTTTGACCTTAATGACAGAATTTAATATTACCGACATTACTCGAAATATGAAATGAACAATTGTTCTTATTCGATAAATACTGGATGGATATTATCGAGTTGCGGGTCTTTGGCGGGTCATAATTGTTATGTTCTTAGAACAATTACTCTAGACAGCAAATACACCGGTAGCGAGTGCCAAAATCTTTGCTGAAGTCATTTTTAACGTTGCAGCAGTAAATTTAATTATTTAATTGACAGATTCTGGAGACACTCTTTGTGTACGTGAAACCCAAGGATTTGAAGGTGTGTCGTCTGGTAACCCAGAAATGGTACAACCGGTCATTTCCATCGGCCAGGGCCACATTTCACGCTATTATCACTGGCAATGAAACCTCCGAGACTCCAGAACCGGCCAATCATGGAATTGCGGATTTTATTAAACTTTTTGGCTCCAACTCTTTACGATTTCCATTCACAAAATTTGGGCTTGGATCCATTGATCCTACCTTTGGACCTGGGAAAAATTTGATTCAGCTTTGTGGAGAAATGACAAAGAAAATTGATCTGCGTAGAACTGAAGAAATTCATTTTCTTGAAAATATTTCCGCATTCCTTCGATCATTTCCAAAGTTGGAGTACTTCAAAATGCCAGTTTCAATTCTTTCGAAGCAAGCCATGTATCAGGAGATTATCCTTAAAACACCACGAGAAGGAAATCACATCAAATTGTTCTCCAACTCTGAAGTTCCGTCACTAAAATGTCTGAAGGTACTTGAAGTTGAAAAAGAACTTGCTGTGCGGAGGAAAGAAGTTTGTCCTACATTTTTTGAGGAACTTTTGAGTGCAGCTGAAAATATTTCCACTGTCCTCACATCTAATTCTTTCATCCCGTCCTGGAATGCCGGATTGGAATTATTGAAGATCTTTGAAAAATTAGGAAGAGAATCAAAGCTTGAAATTCTATCGCTCACCCATGTGGATGCAGAACATTTGAAAGTAATGCAGAGAATGGTCGCGAAGAGGAATGGCCTAAAACTGAAACACTTGAGTGTAAGATACGGAGGACTTTTGCGTCCTGATTTGTGGGTTCAGTTAGTCAAATTGATGGAAGACAGTCTGGTCTCTCTCCAAATTCATCGCAATGAGGTTATACCGAACCATTTTCCTCTGATGCCAGGACTAAAACATTTGGATCTGAAGTTTGCTGCAAGCGCTCCCACGAGTATGAATTTGAATGATTTCTGCAACTCATTTCCAGGATTAAAGTGTCTCCGTCTGAGCAGAGACGACAGTGTGGCAGGACTTGAATTGGATGAACTTTACATTGGGTCATTGGACTCTTGCCCATTCATGGAATCATTAGCTATTGAGAATTTCGTTGTAAATATTCGAGCATTTGAACGCACTCTGATCATTTTTCCAAACTTGAAGGAGTTAGAAATGAATATTACAGTGGACGGGCCCCACATTCTTCAAAAGATATGGTCTCAAATGAAAAGAATGGAAAAGCTGAAAATTTACGGGCGTTTGCCACGTGGAAGTAATATCGAATCTCTGGTGACTGGAATTTCTGCCAATGGTATCAAAACGATTAGAGGCAAAAAATTGAACTCACTGAAAGACCTGACGATGGAACTTAGGAGAGAGGCGATTTCAGACTTAATTGATGAGCACCGAGCACTTCCGTCCATTGTGGAAATGACAAGTAAGAAATCATCCAATTTCTGCAGCATCAAATATGAGTTCTTTTTACATAGAATTTCAGTCTTCTGTAGAAATAAGTAATTCATTGTATTCTTGTCTTTTTGACAGATCTGAAATGTTTAACGTTGAACGCGACGACAAATGGGGGAAGGTACAAACCACACTTAAGTGATCTGACGGGATATTTTGGATTCTACTCCATGAAGAATCTTCGACACTTGAGCATTTCGAACTGCAAGGTAAATTCGATGATAGAATCAACTATTACGACTATAGACTCTCTGTGTTCCCAGTTCCGCATGCACATAGGTATCCTGGTTGTGGGGTGGAATGAGAAAATTAGACCTGCATTAGTCGCCCTGGTCTTTATAATGATACTAATTATGAACTTAATTTGTTTGTTCTTAATTTCTTTTTCACAGATTTCGAAACCTTGCACTGAGATTTTGATTAAGGACATGGGACTTGAATCGTGGAAATTCCAAAGCCCAGGAGACTTGGAAATTATTCCTTCCACATGGGATTCGGACAACGACTTTGATTGGGACAAATTCCCGAGTTCAAAATTGTCATTCAGGTAGATATTTGGTTCCTGGATGCAAAAACACTCAGTTGTAATATTTACGCATTTATTACTTATACTAGAACCCATTCTTCATGTGTCAAATTGGTACGAAGATTTTATTTAATAAAGGCTCGAAGACATTTCTTAAACTATTTATACTTTCTCTGAAAACCTACTAACATATATGACAATTTTGGTACAAGACGCAATAGAATTCAACTAACATTTTATATGACTATAATCGTTTCTAATCTTATGGTTTATGTTTGTTGTTTTTTTAAAGTCGAGTCTCCCTAAAACTTAACTTTTCGAACTTGTTAAACCCCTACGTATGCATGGAAAAAGTAGTATAACCCTATAGTATAACAAAAGTCGAGATGCCTGGCCTGAGAATTCGAACCCCGTCCAGACAGGTAGCATTTAGGATCGTATGTATTTGTAAAAAAGTCAAAACCCAAGTCATTGAAAACAATTTAAAAAAAGATAATTTAAAAAAAATATTGTTTAATGAAATCTAAACGTGGTAAGAAACGAATGGAATCCAAGTACATTTCAGCGATTGTCATTTTTATTTTGTTCTTCAAAAGTCAAGTATTCACAGTAAATGAGGGACAAATGAAATTATAATTGATTGAGTCAATGTGTGACGTAATTTGGATGATTAAATATTTAGTTAATTGTAGAATGGATGAGAGGTTGAGTAGGTTTAGACGTGGACGGCACACAAACGGCCTTCCATTCCGATGACCTGGACAAAAAATAAAATTAAGATTAATTTCTGTTACACGAGGTCAAAAGGTCAAGGTCACTCGGTCAAGTAAAATAGTTGTATAATTACCGAACGTCCAATGTAAGCCAAAACAGTGATGAGGACCCACATGATGATTGGTGATTGGACCTGAGAAGGAACGCCATTTTTCTTTGGTACCGTCTTGCATTCTGTAATAAGTACAAAATGTAAGGGAAATTGAGACAAAATTGGGGTAAATGATTGAACTAATCAATTAATCAATATCATAGGATACATGATATAATGATTGAGACTTACCACCGACTCCCTTCATGCCACCAGGCATTTCCTTGTCCTCGCACTTCAATCCCTCCCCACACTTAGTAGGGTTTTGCCCATTGATGCACATCATCCCTTCCGATTTGGCGACGCAAGTGTCCTTTTCATTGTTGAGGGAATACTTAAAGGGTCCGACATCGCTGCACTTGCAAAGTCCTTCCTTTTCTTTACCTTTTCCCTCGCACTTGAGACTGAGGATCCCTTGACAAATCCCTTCAGGCTGATCATCTATAAGGTACCTCATAGACTTGTTCTGCCAATCCAAGAAGAACTTTTTGAACTCAGCACTCTCCATGTTCTGGAATTTCTTAATATGGTCTCCAATCATCATCAGCCAGTCATTCACGCAACATTCGTCGTTGACCCGGCACTCACCTGAATTCAATCATTTCAATTCATTTCATTAGACAATGCCCTTACGGATGCGAGAGGTACCCCTAGTAGTAGCGAAGGGCACACGTAGAAAGAAACCAACCACAGACAATGTAAGTTCATGGACGTGAACCCCGGACCATACAGCAAGGCAAAACAATAGGGGCCAACTAATATCATTGTACTCGCAAGGTCAAAATAATTTCAGGTGGTCACATATAATTAAAAGGTCAACAAATAAGCAACTCACCTCCAGCAGTCAAGTAGACCATGAGTCCAATCAAAGCAATCCAACCACGTGGACCAACCATCTTCTCCGTTGCCCTTGACCTTTGACCTAGTTCTCCCAGTGACACAGCAAATTACACTTGAACAATGGACGAAATAAAATTCGGGAGGAGATGTTGCTCGTACTGACTTCGAAAACTGACTGAGAATTTCCAGACTCATTTGACGAATGTTGATTTATTCCAAGTGTCGGTGTGTCAAACATTCACGGTTACCAAGGGAACTTTCGAAGACTTGCCTCAGACCGGATGCCTATAAATTAATATTGTAAAATTTTATGATTTTTTTTTGAAACATCGACATATTTTAATTCCTTCCTTAAGAACTTACCTCTATATAACGTACAGCCACTGCACTGCTGACTGTACCCTCTACTGCTCTGTAAATTCCAACATTATTTTATTATGATAATTTTAGCATTTAAAGGAACGTCTGCCTGCTACGGCGATCATATATATTTTCAGTTCGATATAGAAAAAAGGCAGTGCTAAGTTATACGGAGGCATATATGCATGGCTGTAGTACATATCCCAAAAAATGAAAAAGGAAACAAGTAGAAACACGAATGGATATTATTTTTATTAATTTTCGTCATATTTTGCATATTTTCTTCGGATCTACTTTCTGTAAAGACGAGAAAATAAACCAATAGAAGCTGGAATTATCGCATACACCTCCTACATTTGGGTTATGCATGTCTTCTGTGGTTTAAAGATTTCATTTTCAAAAATTTCGAACCGCAAAGTATTCAAAACATTTTTTGAAAAAAAAATTAACACGCAGGAGATAGGACTAAAAATCTCAAATTCTGCGTACTTCGCTCCGCGGATGGAAAAGTTTTGAATTGTTTACGCATGAATCGATAAGCAAACGTCACCTATCACAACCAAAAGATAGGATTGGGGCAAAATTATGAAAACTCATAATTTCAATGAGAATTCACACACACAGGATAGGGTAATATGGTTGCAGAACATTTGGAACTACTGCAAAGAATGGTCACGAAAAGAAATAATTACCTAAGATTGAAACACCTGAGAGTAAAATACGATGCAGCGAAATAATTTGTGGTTTCAGTTAGTTGATTTGATGAAAGACAGTCTGGTCTCATTCATCGCAATACAGATACCGAACGATTTCCCTCGGAATCGGATGCCAGGACTAAAAAATATGAATAAGATGTTTGTTGCGAGTGCAGAGGAAAGTGTGGCATGACTTGAATTGGGTGAACTTTACATTGGGTCATTGGACCCTTGCCTTGCCCAATCATGGAATCATTAGGTCTTGAGAATTTCGTTGTAAATATTCGACCATTTGAACGCACTCTGAACGTTTTCTCAAACTGGAAGGAGTTAAAAATGAATATCACCGTGGACGGGCCCGACATTCTTCAATAGGTATGGACTCTGATGAGTAGATTGGAAAAGCTAAAAATTTACGGTCGATTGGCGCGTGGAAATAATATCGACTCTCTGGTAACTGGCATTTCTGCTGATGGAATCAAGGCAATTAGAGACAAAATTGAAGAATCTTTGACACACATGAACATTTCGGACTGCAAGGTATAGTTCGATCAATTGACATATTGACAATTACGGATCTATCAGTTCCCTGCTCCGTATACGCATATGTATTTTTGCATGTCTTTATACTAATTCGTTTGGTTTTCTTTTCCTCTCCCACAGATTTCGAAACCTTGCCCTGAGATTTTGATTAAGAGGGACTTGAATCGTGGAAATTCCAAAGTCCAGTAGAATTGAAAGTTATTCCTTCCAGACAGGATTCGGACAACGAGTTTGATTGGGAGAAATTCCCGAATTCAAAATTTACATTCAAGCAGACACTCGGTTCCTGGACGCACAAACGTTCAATTACAATATTTGCGTATTATAATTACTCATAGAAATTATTCTTCATGTGCAAAAGTGTCGAAATTGTTACAAAGATTTTAATAAAGACTTCGAGAAATTTCTTAAATTATTTATGCTCTCTCTAAAAATCTAGTAACATACTTGACAATTTTGGTACGACGAGTAATAGAATTTAACTAACAATTTACATGAGTATAATGTTTTCTGAACTTATGGTCCGGGTTTTTGTTTTTAAAAGTCGAATCTCCCTGAAATTAGCTTTTTGAATTAATCCTAGCCGTCTAGTTTTGTCTAATTCAATTCTATCGCAAAATATGTCAATGTGTTTGCATGTTTTGCAACAGGACCTCGGTCCCGGGCTTAACGACCCCGCTTTTATGAGTTTAACTTCACACCTGCGACCTCTTATCTCCATATACAGTTCGTACCTAGTTTATTACATTATGTTATATCTCATTCTTCAATATCTACTCTAAAATACTTAAGCTTTAGTTACGAAGTTGGAATCGATGACACTCACGGATAGTTTAACGTTTTATTTTTGATGTTTATGTTGTGTGAGCTATGGAAATTGATGACTTAAATAAAATTACATCCAATCCAATCCAATCAAATTAAAGTGTTATGAAAAAACTTCAAATATGACATGCCGTAAGTTTCCGATTAGAAATGTCAAAAATCAAATGAAGGATCATCGTCTATTTTTATATAGGGAAAGCCAAGTCTGCTAAGCAGGTTTTGAATTTACCTAATTTTGAACAATGTATTAACTGCGCATTCACTACGCTACATGCACCCAATGTGTTTTTAACCACGTCCTTGTCGTAATACCGAACTTTCCTACCCTATTACGCCATTTTACCAATTTGTGAAAGGATAAGTTGGAAAACCCCCTGCCTATCATGGATAAAGTAGTAACCCTACAGTATAACAAAAGTCGAGATGACATATACCTGGCCTGAGGATTCAAACCCCGTTCCGACAGGTAGCAGATAAAATTCTATGTATGGTATTAAATGTTAAAAAAGTCAGGAACCCAGAAATATTGAAAAAACAATGGTAGAAATGTTAATTAAATAAAAAGATTGCCTGATAAAATCTAAACGTGGTAAGAAACGTATGGACTCCAAGTGCATTTTAGCGATTGTCATTTTTATTTTGTTCTTTAAAAGTCAAGTATTGACAATAAATGAGGTACAGAGATCATAATTGATTGAGTCAAGGTGTGACATAATTTGGATGATTTAAATTTTAGTTGAATGTAGAATGGATGAGAGGTTGAGTAGGTTTAGACGTGGACGGCACACAAACGGCCTTCCATTCCGATGCCATGGACAAAAAATAAAATTAAGATTAATCCCTGTTACACGAGGAGAAAAGGTCAAGGTCACTCAGTCAAGTAAAATAGTTGCATAGTTACCGAACGTCCAATGTAAGCCAAACTAGTGATGATGACCCACATGATGATTGGTGATTGGAACTGGGAAGGAACGCCATTCACGCTGTCATTCATCTTTGGTACCTCTACCTTCACTTTCATGCATTCTGTAATAAGTACAAAATGTAAAGGTAAATTGAGAAACTTGTACAAAATTGGGGTAAATGATTGTACTAATCAATTATTCGATTTCATACGATGTATGATATATTGAATGAGACTTACTGCCCATTTTCTCTATGGGTTTAGGCATTTTTGTCTCCTCGCATTCCATTCCGTCCACACACTTAGTAGGGTTGGGCGTGGTCGTGGGGGTGGGCGTGGGTCCAGTGTTGCACATCATACCCTTCTGGCAAGGGGTAGGGTTGGTCCCATTGAAGCACAACATCCCTTCCTTTTTGGCCACGCAAGTGTCCCCATCTTCGTTGAGGGAAAATCCAAAGGGTTCGAGATCGTTGCACTTGCAAAGTCCTTCCTTTTCTTTCCCTTTTCCCACGCATTTCAGATTGAGCATCCCTAGACAAGTCCCTTCAGGCTCGTCACTCACAATCAACCTATTAGACCTATCCCGCCATTTCTTGAAGGACTTTTTGAAGTCATCACTGTTTATATCCTTCTTGAAGTCCTTAATAAATTCTCCCATGAACTCATCCCAGTCCTTCAAGCAACACGGGTCATTGTACCGGCACTCACCTGGATTCAATTCATTTTATTAGACAATGCTCTTACGGATGGAAGATGGTCAGAAGTCACCCCTAGTAGTAGAAATCTCAAGTTGTTTTGAATTAATTTCAGTAGATCATATATAATTAATAGGTTGACAAATAAGGAATTCACCTCCAGTAGTCAAGACCATGAGTCCAATCAAAGCAATCCAACCGCGTGGACCAACCATCTTCTCTTTTGGCCTTGACCTTTGACCAGGTTCTCCCAGTGGCACGGCAAATTAAATTTTAAAACAATGGATGATAGGAAGAAATGAAATTGGGGAGATTTTGCTCGTAATGATTTCCGAGACTCATTCGATGATGTTGATTTTCAAGTGTCAGCGAGGTCAAACATGTCAAGGTTACCAAGGGAACTTTCGAAGATTTGCCTCAGAGTGGATGCCCATAAATTAATATTTTAAAATTTTGTGGGAAAATTTGAGAGATTGACATATTATAATTCCTTCCTTAGAACTTACTACTTACTCTCTATATAGCGTACAACCACTTAATTGCTACCTGTACGCTCTACTGCTCTGCAAATCCCAACTTTATTATATTATGATAATTTTGACATTTGAAAGAACGTCTGCCTGTTATGGCGATCATATATATTTTCAGTTCGATATACGAAGAGTACGTTATAGACAGTGGTAAGTTATGCGCAGGATTATATGCATAGCTGTACTTCTGCACCCAAAAAATGTAAAAGGAAGCAAGTACACGAATGGATATTTTATTGTTTTCATTAATTTTCGGCATATTTTGAATATTGCCTTTGAATCTACTTACTGTAGAGACGAGAAAATACATAAACCAATATAAGCGGGAATTATCGCATACTCCTCCTACGCATGGTACAGGGTTGAGGTTTAGGTTAGGCTCATACAAAAGATATGCATTTCTTCTGTGGCTAAAAGATTTCATTTTCAAAAATTTCGAGCAGGAAAGTATTCAAAACATTTTTTTGAAAAAAGAAAATTAAAACATGGAAGCAGATAGGACTAAAAAATCTCAAATTCTGTTTTCACCGCGGATGATGGAAAAGCTTTGAATTGTTTACGCCACCCATGAGTCGATAAACATACGTCACCATCACAACCAAAAGATAGGATTGGCGCAAAATTACGAAAATTCATAATTTCAATGATAATTCACACACACAGGACAGGACTGCACTGCAGGGTGTATCATCACAAATTAAACCTTACAGACTGGTTCAAAAGAAGTTTTCTTTTTATATAAAAATACCGTGATTTGACCTGAAAATTCAGTAATGCGCTGTAGGAGGATAAGGCACGTATACACTACGGGGTGTATCAGAAATCAGACCCTACAGGGTGGACCAAAAGAAGTTTTCTTTTTATATAAAAATACCGTGATTTGACCTGAAAATTCAGTAATGCGCTGTAGGAGGATAAGGCACGTATACACTACGGGGTGTATCAGAAATCAGACCCTACAGGGTGGACCAAAAGAAGTTTTTCAGAATACCGAGATTTAGCTTGTAGATTCACTAATGCGCTGCAGAAAGATCAGGCACGTACTGCACTACAGGGTGTATCAGAAATTAGAGTACAGGGCGTCTCATAAGGTTTTTTTTCTAGAAAACCAAGATTTGACGCACTACTAGGTGGTGAACTGCTGATGTGGTTTATATGTTGGAGTTGCTCAGCAACCAAATGCAATTTAAATGTTCTGATATTGATTTTTTGAGGAAATGTGAAGATGGTTAGGGGATGGATTGAAATGGTAGGAACATTAATATCTTGAGGTTGCTTAGCAACAGAATGTGATTGAAATAGTACAATGTCCATTTTTTATGTCCTACCTACTAGGGTGAGGTTGGCCGATGGGCCGACAGGCCTGCTAGTCTTCCGGAACGAATTCCTTATATACATTTTTGCGTGCAACATTTTCCGCTTCTGACTCGCATCGTATTTTTGCTAAGTACTTAATAGTGGTAGTATGATAAAGGCAGTGTACGTTGTAAGGAGGTTTTTGCTGATTAACGTAGAAAAAATAAGAATACAAATATTTCTCAGTCTTGTTATTTTTAATCCGACGGTTTGAGAAAATACAATTAATATTACAATGTTATGTTGACATTGACACGATACTGATAATCCAGTCCATGCGAGATGAAGATTGGAGGAATGAAGAAGAATGTAGAGAATAAGTTGGATTAAAATTAAGCAGCTGGGATGAGAGCCAATCCCACGATGATGACCCACATGATTGGATGTGGAGTGTATGAACCTGCCCCCCCTTCCACACATTTGTTGCCTTCAGCGACATAGCCAGTGACCTTGTTGCAGCTACAAGTTTCCTTGTCCTTGGTCCCTTCACACTTCTCACCCATGTGTCCTCCACAAAGCTCTTCCAAATCAGCAGCCAACATCTTATCTCGACCAGCCGCCCAAGTTGCAATGGCTTTCTTGAAAGCTGGGGACTTCAAGTCAGAAGCGTGGTCTTTGTACGCTTTGAGGACTGGAGCGAAGAACTTTTCCCACTCCTCCAAGCAACATTCGTCACCAATGAGGCATTCACCTGAGTCATTTCAAACGTCAGATTATTTTCAAGAGGTCCCATCAGAATAAAAAAAGGTTTACAAGGTACTCACCTCCAGTAGTGAAGACCAAGAGTCCAATCACAAGAATCCAACCACGTGGACCAACCATCTTCTCCATTGGCCTCGACCTTTGACCAAGTTCTCCCAGTGGCACAGCAAATCAAACAGGAACAATTGGACGATAGGAAAACTGAATTTGGGGAGGAGATGTTGTTTGAACTGATTTCCAAAGCTGACTGAGATTTCCGAGACTCGTTCGACCCTTGTTGTTTTTAAACGCCATTGTCGTCACACATATTGACTAAGGTTACCAAGGTTACCAAGGGAACTTCCGAGGACCTGCCTCAGAACTGATACCCATCAATTAGTACTTTAAAATGTTTTGAGAAGATCTGACATATTTCAAGTCTTTTTCAAGAACCAACATCAATATAACGTACAATCACTTCATGCATGCACCCTGTACTGCTATATGCTCTGCAAATTAATAAATTATGTTTTATGGTAATTTTGGCCTTTAAATGAACGTCTGCCTGCTATGGTCATCATTATATATTTCTGATTCGTTATAGCAAGAGTACGTTATAGGTAGTGGTAAGTTACATGGAGGTTTATATGCGTACGCCTGTAGTATACCCAAAAAAAATGGAAATTGAAACAAGTACAGGAATCGCATTGTTTTTTTATTAATTCAGAGCATATACTCCGTGCTTCCTTCAAGTCATCCACTAATTCCACTATAACGAATTACTCAAATAATTTGAATAGTGATAGTATGTTAAAGACTGTTTGTTATAAGGAGGTTTTTGGCGAGTAACTTAAAAAACAAACACGTAGACAAATGGAAAAATTTCTCAGTCTTGGTTTTTATTAATCTGAAAGTTTGAGTGAATGCAATTATTTTACAATCGTATGTTGACACGATACTCAGTATTTAGTCCAAGTGAGATGATGATTGAAGGAACGAAGAAGAATGTAGAGAATGTAGAGAAGAAGATGGAGCTGGGAGGAGAGCCAATCCACCGAAGATGACCCATATGAATGGACGTGGATTGTATGAACCTTCG
>JAQFYE010005158.1:0-12308 GCA_034694305.1 Protaphorura glebata | reverse complement strand
TCTTAAGAGGCAGTTGAATACTGAACTTATAGTGACTTAATTTATTTACAAACGCATATTGAGCAAATTTAAATAGATATTTGTCTAAACCGGATGTAACAATGTCTGTTATCATGTCATGTAACAGAAAACATAGAGAAAATAGTCGTTACTGCGCGAGATCATGTTGAAAAGTGGGTTTCAAAATTTTATACACAGGAGTTGGACTGGTTGCTAGTGTATTTTGAGTATGCAGTTTTACAAACAATCAACAAAACCAAAACCAAAAATCCAAAAAACAGTTTCTCGTCATAGAATCGATATTGCTTCCAACTATGTTGATTAAGATACCATGCTACCATGGATTAAGATACCATGTTAAGATAGCATGTTGAGCAGTTTCAAATAGTGGAGTACCCCTAGTAGTAGTTTGATTTTGCTGGCTAACGAACTTGACTGGAGCTATGGCCCAAGGGTAATCCATATTAAGTATGAAGCGGATCAGAGAAAAATTGCGGCAGCTAGAGTGATGACAAACAGACAGACAGAGAACCTAGGTAATTACGTAATGCTGGTCTCACTCTCACTACGTTGCGACCTTCATAATAAATGCAGGAATTTGAAATTAAACTATTCACCTTCAAATGCCGGAATTTTCCGTCAACGCGTTGACCATGTTGTTTTCTAAACACTATTTTAACCTTTTTGACATCTGCAAAGTAGTTATAACACCATATTGTATTTATTACAAAATGGAAATACCGTTTTTAAAAAAAGATCAGGTAAATTATTTTTTAGGACAAAAGTTCATTCAAAATGTGACTTACTTGTCATCTTATGTCCACTCCGAATTCCTTCGGAAAACACAATTCTTCTCTCTTGACTCGTTCCATCATCTTTGCACTCAATGCCTTGAATTCCATATTTCCCAGTCCACAACTCAAATGTCTTTTGAATTAGCGCCTCAGTCTCATGATCTCTATTTCCGGAATATATCATCATAATTTTTGGGGGCATCCAGTTTTGTTCCAAAGTCTCCCCAAAAATATCTCTGTTTTCTCTTTTGATTTCGATTCTCTCGATCTGTGGCGCTAAATCTGAGCAAATCAGTTCCTTGAAAACAGTTTTGCACTGAAACTCCTTCGAAATGTCTTGTTTCAAACAAATCGTTGTGGCATTCGGAAATATAATTTTCAGATTTTTAAAATTATCTTGAATTGAGATATGTGTATTGGAATTACGGTTCTTGTAATAGTCACAACATTTTGCTGAGATACTCAGGACTAAAGTTTTCACAGAAGGAAGTGGGGATTCACTGGTAACGGCAAAATCGAGAGGGTGAAGTCCAACTGATATTAACGAAGGAAATTTCTCTGAATTCAATTGGTGATATTGCGGATTAAGTGGAAACGGTGTACACAAGTTCAAAGATTCCAAACGAGGGAGTCGAGGAAATTGGAACATTGGATAAACAAGAATGGTCAAGGACTTGAGTGTTTTTCCAAGACATTCCAAAGTTGTAAACATTATTTGACAATCCTGACTGTAGTAATCGTAAATCTTGAGTATTTGAAGTCGAAAGTGTGACGAACATTCAAGAATATTGTTTCGAAATTTTAATGTGTCCTTCAAGCACATCAATACTAATTTCTGCAGGGTCGCGGGGAAAGTAAACTCTGGTGACTCGCATCCTAAACATAATTCTTTCAACTTGGGGCACTTAAGAATGAATGCCCTTTGAACTTCCATCAGGCGAACTCTAGTTCCTAGCAAATATTTTAAACTCGTCACATTCGGAAATGCTAAATCTTTCATTAATTCCAAGACGAATAGTTCTGTACTTGACACACCATAATCATTAATTTCTAGTGTCTTCAAGGCATGAGATATGTTGGACAGCAGAGTCATGACATTCCTGTCGTCTTCCTCAACGTTGGAATAATTGTTCAGAGTAAAGCCATGAATAGAATCTGGTCCGAACAGGGTTTGGAGTGACGTCACAGTTTCCAAATATTGCAGGTCGATATTTCTCGAACCCAGATGTATTGGCAGTACAAGTTGTGGCATTTTAGTTGATGCGAATTGAATGTATTTGTCTGCATTTCTTCTCAACGGTGTAGTCCGAGAAATACTCAAATACATCCTGAATGTTGATTTACGGAATACGTGCAAACACTCCCGGTTCCATGACTGGTTTACGAGTCGACAACTCAGTAAATCAGTTTGACCCAAATCGGACAAAATCATAGTCAAGATCTGAAGGAAACAAAATAAATGCCATTAGCGTTCAGAATCAAAAACAGTTGAAAATGAGACTGGTTTTCTCATCAGAAGATGGAAAATCAAATTCTAAATGTTAAAATGTCTACATTCATCACACATTTTAATTTCTTACCTCAATTGGCAAATGATGAGCCATTTTAATAACACACTTGGAAAGTTGGAAGTCCCCTGACTGGCAGGAATTTGCGAGTATTGTTGTTTCCGCTTTTAACGTACTTTCCGGGGGGTACGAATAGTGATTGAATCAATTAAACTTTATTGATTTACAAATTGAGGTGTGAATTGTTAGGACGATGAGACAAAGTACAGTGTTGAGTGAAACACAAAATATTGATATGTCGGTATATTCATCACATCACTTGTTATAATTACACGCTCTTAAATGTATCAAGGATGGGCGGGGAAAACACTTCAATTAAGAATCAAATGAAATTGCCTTACCTCAAATGACAAATCATAATCCATTTGAATAACACACTTGGAAGTCGCCAGACTAACAGAAATTGTACAGAAATATTATCAGCTTTAAACAGTTTTCAGTTTTAATGTATTTCCCGTGTAACAATAGAAATTGAATCAATTAAACTGTCGTGGTTTGCAAATTTAGGTTTGAAAAGTTCAAACGATAAGGCAAAATACAGTGTGGAGTAAAGCACAAAATTACTTGACCAACGGCTCAGATACAAATACAATGGATTCGGTTCATTGACTGAAAGCCCATGTTACCTTACACCGTTGCGTTGCTGTGCGTGTGTTCCCAAAAGAATGTGAAAGGTGAATCTTAAAATAATTCCAATATAACGCAGAACCCTTTTCCTTTATATTTTCTTCAAAAAAAATTCTATTTGAGAGCAGAAACCTTAAAATTTACCCTTTTCGTTCAATATGAATGACCTTTTACATTTCAGATTTTTTAACTCATAAAATTATTGTTTATAAATTATGGGTCCTCGGAGTGTAAACTGGCAAAAGTTTCTGTATGTAATGTATGTTGATGTATGAGTCAAACTAAATCAGGATGTTATCAAAATCTAACCAAGATTTCGATTCCCAGTGCCACCATAATTTTTAACTCATTTCTCGGGACAAAGCACAATTTCCATTGAATGATCAAGTTTTCGTGTGAGTAAAATGCAAATGGGAAACCCAACTTTCAAAAGATGCCATTGTTTAGAAGGTATTTACAATTCTTGGATTAGAGATGATTCTACTTCCAACTGGGAATTGGAAATACTGAAAATCATACTTGGTCAGATAAGATAAGATCAGTTTAAGTCAGGGCTGGTGATCAAAAAACTTTTTTCCGATTCCGATTATTTTTTCGATTATTTTAGAATTTCGATTTCAATTATAAATTCCGATTATTTTAGAATTTCGATTCCGATTTTCGATTCCGACTCCGATTATTTTAGAATTTCGATTCCGATTCTCGATTCCGACTCCGATTATTTTAGAATTTCTATTCCGATTCTTGATTCCGATTCCGATTATTTTAGAATTTCGATTCCGATTCTAATTCGGATTCCGATTGTCATAAAAATTTCGATTATTTTTCGATTCCGATTCTAATTCCGATTACCATACATGGCCTCCAAAAACGTCTAACTTGCACCGATTGTGAACGCAAAAGCAAAATATCCCCACTCTTTTGCCCAATTGGACAAATTTTACTGCAAATTTTTACTATTGGAATCGAAATCGTAAAAGCACAAATAAATACAAATTCCGATTCCGATTATTTTAAAATTTCGATTCCGATTCCGATTATTTCAGAATTTCGATTCCGATTCCGATTATTTTAGGATTTTGATTCCGATTGTAATTCCGATTCCGATTATCATAAAAATTTCGATTATTTTCCGATTACGATTCCGATTCAGATTACCAGCCCTGGTTTAAGTGCATCGCGTGTTACCTGCCACTCACAAGCGATAATCAGCACATGTAGAGTCGGAGTCTATAAACCCGACACTCAATTTTTTTAATTCCATTCGTATCCCTTGAGCGGGTCACGTTACATATTCTGTTGTTGGAAAGAAGTACTTTCAGTGGCTTATTATTGAACCCACCTTAGATATTATGAAAGTTAACAATGAAAAATGAAAGTCACTAATGATACAGTAGAAAAAAAGTAAAACGTTGGCCTTAAATAAATTGAGATGTACCAATCATATACTGGAGGACACCACTTTAAGACAAGTTTACAATTTGGTTTGTTAAACCAACAAAAATGTCTTGGAATCAATTAAAACGCAAATTAGACAGGATCTTAGGAGAGATTAACTCGAGGTGTTGACATGCATTGACATCCCCTGAGTAGTTCTCTGTCAAAATTCGCCTGCACAAACGAAGTGTATTATTTATATCGCCCATCTCTGATAGTCAGAAAAGTACCTTGGATCCCCAGTCAAAGTTAAGAAATCATGGGATAAATCACATGCTATTTCCGGCATTCTGCATTTCAATGTCTGTGGAGAGGTACCCATTACAATCATGACAAAAAAAATTGAAACATTGAAATATTGAAAATAACTTTTTCCGTCACGATTTCGATTGGATATGCCAAATAAGTCTAGAAAACACAACATTATCCTATTTTAAGGTCAAGGTCACGGCATACATTTGATGATTCTTCCTTGTAAAATCATTATCTTATTCCTGTTCCTTAATTGACTCTAAGCCATCTTTCTTCGTGTTATATACAAATTCGTCAAATTTTCAATACTGGTGTCGATCAATTTATTAAACTCGTCATAAATGTTCAAACAGTAGATTCTATTCCAGAATGTGTGACCAAGAATTCCATGAATGCATTCATTAAATGTTTAGGAAAAAAGTCGAATGACCATAGATAGATAAATAATACATTTTCTTATTTAAGTCGAACCTTTTCAGGGTCGACTGTTGTAAACAAACAGACTGAACAATTTTTCTCATTCCTTGGTTAAATAAAATACCTAGCAAGTATTGTCCAAACATCCATTTACCAAAATTTGTCATAAAATACTGTAAATTCAGAAAATGTGTTTGATTCGCCCTTCAAAAACGTCATTGTACAGCCTGGATTCTTCAGTTATTGTTAGCCATATTTAGATTTAGATTTGCGAACCAAGTTTACTAATTCGGAGAAGTAAATTCGGATAGTGAATCGCTACGTCATCAATTTCCTTCAAATACAATTCGCTCCGGATACCGAATATTTCAATTTCCGTCAGACCAGGAAGATTCTTTGCAATTGACATCAAATTCAGCTACAATATAAAGAAAACAAGGAATCAATTAACGAATTTCCGAATAATTTTTGCAGGAAATGAAATTCAATCACTAATCACCTCATAATCCGAGAATTCTCCGCCAGCGCCTCCATTTTGTCTTCTAAACACTATTTTAACTTTCTTGACATCTGCAAAGAAGTTACAACACAATATTCGATTTGTTAACAAAATAAATAAACTTCATAAAAGAATTTACGAAATTATTTCTAAGACCAAACGTTCTATCCAAAATGTGACTTACTTGTCATCTTATGCTTAGTGTGAATCCCTTCGGAGAACACAATTCTTCTCCCAGGGCCACCTCTCTTATCTTTCTACTCAATGCCTTCAATTCCAGTTTTCCCAGTCCACAACTCAAATGCTCTTTGAATTATCCCCTCTGTGTCATAATCTCTATTACCGGAATGAATTATCATAATTTGTGCGAGCATCAAGGTTTGTTCCAAGGTCTCCCCCAAAATATCTCTATTTGCCCCTTTGATTTGGATTTGTTCGATCTGTGCTGCCAAGTCCGAGCAAATCAGTTCCTTTAGAACAGTTTTGCATTGAAACTGGTCCGGAATGTTTTGTTTCAAACTTATCGTTGTTGCATTCGGAAATATAATTTTCAGATTTTTGAAATTATCTTGCATTAATGAACTTGTCCTGGAATAAGGATTTACGTAAGGGTTCCGACAATTAGCTGAGACATTGAGACTATTGTGCCATTTGCGGTTAGACTGTTGAATAAAGCAATAGTTAACATTGACTTATTTTTACAAAAAAAATTTAGTGAAAATATTTACTTTCTTACTGCGTGAATGTGATATTGTATTTAATTTGGACATTCATTTACTATTTGAAAATGTTAAAATTGTGCTAAATAAGTTTGTAAAAATTGATTCTGGGTAATTTATGGTGTGTTTAATTACATGGACTTTCTAATTACAATACGATTTTAAATTATGGTCAACGGCAATGGTTAACTTGTATTGGTATTTTGTAAAAATTGATGTGAATTTTGAATTTTGAGGAAGGACAGGCTGGAGTCAAATTTCATTAGTTTTAGCATTGGTCATTATATTTATTGGTTATTAATTGGTTTTTTTTATCTAAATTCTAAATTGGTGCCGTGTAGGCTGAATTAAGCCATTCTATTTATACTTAAATGTATCAGGATGCGTCAGCTAACACATTAATAAAGAATCAAATCAAATCAAATCTATCTTTGCTCTTTTGATTTCGATTTTATCAATCTGTGGCGCCAACTCCGAGGAAATCAGTTCCTTGAGAACAGTCTTGCATTGAAATGGATCGGAATTTCTTGTTTCAAATAAATCGTTGTTGCATTCGGAAATATAATTTTCAGATTTTTGAAATCATTTTGCATTGAAAAATGTGCCTTGGAATTAGGATTCGCGTAAAAATTCCGACGTTTACCTGAGATACTCAGGACTAAAGTTTTCACAGATTGGTGATTCACTGCTGCCATAGTCAAAATTGAACGGGTGAAATCCAACATATTTTAATTTAAGAAATTTCTCTGAATTTAATTGGAGATAGTGTGGATTGAGACCAAGAAGTGGATATTCTTCTGTTCAATTACAGAACCGCAAAGATTTTAAATACGGGAGTCGGGGAAATTTAAACCATGGATCAACACGTATGGTCAAGGATTTAAGTGTTTTCGCAAGACATTCCAAAATTGAAATATAATCCCGTAAATCAATATGTCCCGAATCCAAATGTATTGGCAGTAAAAGTTATGGCATTTTAGTTGAAGCGAATTGAATGTATTTGTCTGCATTTCTTCTCAAAAGTGTCATTCGAGAAATACTTAAATGCATTCTGAACGTTGATTTACGGAATACAAGTAAGGACTTCCGGTTCCACGACTGGCTCACGAGTCTACAACTGAGTAAATCATTTTGACCCAAATTGGACAAAATCATAGTCAAGATCTGAAGGAAACAAAATAAAGTCAATTAACGTTCGGAGTCAATAACTGTTGATACAGGTTTTTTCATTCAAAGATGCCGAAGTAAATGAATGGATGATCAATTTCAAAATGTTAAAATGTTTATATTTATCAAGAATTATGATTTCTTACCTCAATTGGCAAATGATGAGCCATTTCAACAGCACGCTTAGAAAGTTAGAAGTACCCTGCATGACTAGCAGAAATTTGTTAGAAATGTTGTTTCCGCTTTTAATGTACTTCCGGGTAACAATAGAAATTGAATCAATTATTCGTGGTTTGCGAATTGAAGTGTGAAATGATAAGACGATAAGGAAAAATAAAGTGGAGTTAGAACGGAAAATTACTTGACCAATGGCCTAGATTCGATTCTTTAACTGAAAGACGATGTTACCTTACACTGCGTGTTCCCAAAATAATGTGAAAGAAATAATTCCAATGTAACCCAGAACCCTTTTCCTTTATATTCTCTTAAATAGATTTCTATTTGAGTGTGTTGGAACCACAAAATTTACCCTTTTCGTTCACTATGAATGAGTTTTTTTTTTTACATTTCTGATTTCTTAACTCATGAAATGACTGTTTATAAATTACGAGTTCTCGGAATATAAGCTGGCAAAAGTTTCTGTTTGTAATGTATGTTGTATGAGTCAAACTAAATCAAGATGCCATTGTTTAGCAGCAATGCTCGTCGTCGTTCACTTTATTAAATTCGTCCCAAATGTTGAAACGGTAGATTTTATTCCAGCATGTCCGAGCATAACTCCATGAATGCACTCATTGAATTTTTTGGGAGAAAGTCGAATTATCATAGTTTAGATAAATAATAGCTTTTCGTATTCAGCCAATCTTTTCAGGGTGAAATGTTGTAAACAAGCTGACTGTGCACGATTACTATTAATACTGGATTAATTAAAACACATCCATTTACCAAAACTTATCATCACGTCATAAAGCGTAAATACTAGTAATGTACTTGATTCAGCCTTCGACTATGTCAATTTACTAATTGGAATCCTCAGTCATGGTTAGCCATCTTTAGTTTTACGAACCAAGTTTAGTAATCCTTACAATTAAGTTTGGATACTCAATCGCTAAATTATCAAACTGTTTCAAGCACAATTCCCTCTCGATGCCGATTAATTCAATCTCCGTCAAACTAGGAAGACTTCTTGCAATTGACCTCAAATTCAGCTAGAACATAAAGAAAACAATTAAAGAATTTCTGAAATAAATCTGGAACGAAATTAAAATCAATGACTACTCACCTTAATATTTGAGAATTTGTCGTCGGCGCAACCATCATCTATTCTTCTAAACGCCAGTTTAACTTTTTTGACATCTAAAAAGAATATGGAACAAAATTTTGAAACCGATATTGAGAAAGGTCATTCATAAATATGACATACTTGTCATTTTATGTCCACTCTGATAACCTTCTGTAAACACAACTCTTCTTTCGGTGCCCGTCTCCCCGTCCTGGTATTTAATGCCTTTAATTCCAAATTCCCTTGTCCACAATCCAAATGCCTCTTGAATTAAAGCCTCGGCTTCATAATTTTCATATCCAGAAAATGTCATCATAATTTGAGGAGGATTCATGCTCTGCTTCATAGTCTCCCCCAAAATATCTCCAGGTCCTCCATCAATTTGGATTTGTTCGATCTGTCCCGCCAACTCCGAGGCAATCAGTTCTTTTAAAACAGTTTTGCATTGAAGTGCCCCAGCTATGCCCTGCTTCAAAATAACTATTGTGGCATTCGGAAATAGCATTTTGAAATTCTTGAAATTTTCTTCCATTGAAAAATCTGAATTGACGTAAGGATTCCGACGATTCGCTGAGACTCTCAGGGTTAAAGTTTTCACAGAAGGAAGTGGTGATCCATCACGAAGGGAAAATATGGAGGGGAGACCGAACAATTTGAGTGAAGGAAATGTCTCAGAATTTATGTTCAGATCGCTAGAACTCAATTCAAGAACCGCAGACTGTTCTGTCATACTGTAAAGCGTTAAGGACTCCAAACGTGGGAGATGAGGAAATTGGAACATTGCATCAATTCCTATGGTCAA
Source organism: Protaphorura glebata (assembly GCA_034694305.1). Classification (NCBI taxonomy): domain Eukaryota; kingdom Metazoa; phylum Arthropoda; class Collembola; order Poduromorpha; family Onychiuridae; genus Protaphorura; species Protaphorura glebata. Next base: position 2,744 of record JAQFYE010005158.1, on the reverse strand, counting down.
GGATTTGAGTGTTTTTTCAAGGGATTTCAAAATTTGATAAATTATTTGACGATCTTCGCTCTTGAATTCGTATATCTTCAGTGTGTCAAGGCGGGAACATTCAAGAATGTTGTTACGAAAACGTCGTGGGTCAGTAAGAGTCTTCAAAACTAATTTCTGAAGAGTCATAGGAAAACTAAGCTCTGGTGACTCACTTTCTCAATATAATTGTTTCAAGTTGGGACATTTAAGGATGAACTGGGCTTGTACTGACATACATCGATTTTTAGATCCAATTAAGTATTTTAAACTCGTTACATTTGGAAATGATAAATCTCTCATTAAATCCAAGAACATTTGCTCTGTGCATGCTGGAAAATAATATTTGACTTCTGTAGAGATCCTTTGTATCACCCTGTAAAAGTTATGGTCCACCCGGTACATCTCGCATTTGGAAAATAATATTTTAAATAATATTTTGTGGGTTATAATTTTGTGGGTTGATTTTCCGTTGTGTTCTGAGTGGACACATTCTATTCTCATGCACCGGGTGTGTGTGTTGAAAGGAAATGAGGGTTCAGAAAGGTCAGCGTTAATTTCTCTGTCCCAAGAATAAATCATGACACAAGATTAAAAACAAGAGCAGAAGAGATTTTATGGCTTTTTGTTTTACAAGGAGTCGGGTAACCGTGGGACTTCTTGGAAGTGCAGGTGTCCGTGTGTGACTCTGGATCCTTTGTTTTAGGATAGCATTTTATTTATCGGACAGAAAAGAAGGTTACTTGATGTTTGGGATTTGAACGGAGAGGTTGAACAAATAAACTGGTGTGAAAAACTACACTATTATTTGCCTGGTCTAACACTGTGTTTTTTATTGACTTCATAATTCCGAACTACATTTCATGAAATATTTCGGCGGGATCACGACACTTCTAATGTCTTCAAAGCATGAGATATCTTGGACAGCAGAATCATGACATTCTTGTCGTCATCCCCAAGGGCACAGCAAATGCCCTTGGGTGTATTCAGAGTAAAACTCTGAATACAATCTGAACTTGACAGTCTTTGGAGTGACGTCACAATCTCTAGTGATTTTCGACGTCGCAGTTGAAATCCTTCCAAGGAAAGATGAATTGGGAGTAAAAGTTGTGAATTTTGAGTCGAAGCAAATTTAATGTATTTCTCCGCGTTTATTAAACTCATTATAAATGTACAAACAGTAGATTTCATTCCATAATGTGTGATACCAACTCCGTGAACCTAGCAAGTATTAGTGAACCCCCAATACCTAGCAAGTATTGCCTAAACATCCATTTACCAAAATTTGTCATAAAATACTGTAAATTCGAAATATGTGTTTGATTCGCCCTTCGAAAATGTCAATTTACAGCCTGGATGCTTCAGTTATTGTTAGCCATATTTAAATATTCGAATCAAGTTTGCTAATTCGGAGAAGTAAATTCGGATAGTGAATCGCTACGTCATCAATTTCCTTCAAATACAATTCGCTCCGGATACCGAATATTACGATTTCCGTCAGACCAGGAAGATTTTTTTGCATCTGACATCAAATTGAGCTACAATATAGAGAATACAAGTAATGACTCCCGGTTCCACAACTGGTTTACGAGTCGACAACTGAGTAAATCAGTTTGGCTCAAATTGGACAATATTATCGTCACGACCTGAATCAGAAAATATAAACGGAATTTATGAATAAAATTACATTTTAAAAGACATTTGAAAATCCCACTGGTTCCTTCATCCAGGGAGGACGATGTAAATGAATCAAACTGTTAAAATTTCTCCATTCATCTCATCACAGATTATAATTTTTCTTACCTCAACTGGCAAATCATAAGCCATTCCAAAACACACTTCTGCGTCCTAAGACCGGAGTTTCAAGGTATACTTGTTGGTTTTGAACAGTTTCGACTTCTAATGCACTTCCCGTGTATCAATGGAAAATTGATTAAACTTTTGTGATTTACAAATTGAGGCGTGAAAAGTTAGTACAATAAGACAAAATGCAGTCCAGAGTAAAATACAAAATTACTTGACCAACGCAATGCAATGGCTCGGATACAATATACAATGGATATACGGTTTATTGACTGAATGTCGATGTGTGTTCCCAAAGGAATGTGAAAGGAGAGTCTTAAAATAATTCGGATAATAATGCACAACCCTTTCCATTTGCCTTTTTACAAATATTTCTAATTTTCTTGTATGAGCCACAATATTTACTGTTTTCGTTGACTTGAACGAGCGTTCTTACAATTCTCAACTCCTGAAATGATTATTTCACCATATTACAAATACAAATGTGATAAGCTTGTCTTACAATGGAACCTCACGAACTGTAACACTCGGAAAATTCTGAAACTTGGTGGACCGAGCGGTCAATTAAAATATGCAGATTCCGAATGTCACAATGAACCATTTAGGTTTAGATTTAGATTTAGATTTTGCTTTATTCAAGTGTCAACCAATTCAGCCATGCCACCATCGCGGTTTGGTCACGCGCGACGGGGTCAAACTATAAAACCCCATGCCCTCTAATGCATTGGAAAACAAGAGAGAGAGCTACCACTTAATGTATAGAGAAACCGTCCTCCGGCCTCTGCCATGCCCTCTAATGCAAGAGCGGCCGGAGGACGGTTTCTCTCTCTTGTTTTCCAATGCATTAGAGGGCATGGGGTTTTGGAGTTTGACCCCGTCGCGCGTGACCAAACCGCGATGGTGGCATGGCTCATTGTGATATT
>JAQFYE010005157.1:0-12311 GCA_034694305.1 Protaphorura glebata | reverse complement strand
AACACCTAATCAATATCATCCCTTATCCTCATATACAATACTTTGTAGAAATTTTTTAACTTAAAGTTATTAACAATGTTATAATAGTACAATATTTATCAATAATATATATACGTCATTACGCTGATTTACTATATATTTTTGTATATTAATTGTAAATGTTTCCATGGATATTGCAATATCCCTTAATTTATGTGGTAGAGTATTCCATAAAATCACAGAAGCATATTTGATAGAGAATTTTAGAAATCCTGAATTAAGTTTAGGTTGAATTAATCCATTCCTAGTACAGCTTCTGGTTTGTACATGATAATTTCTAGAATTAACAGTTTGGTAAAAATTTTCGAGCTCAATAATTTGTGTTTGAAATTTAAGATGTTTAAAAACTGACTTAAGTGTTAGTAACCTTAATCTTTCATTCAATGAAAGGATACCACATCTATTTTGTCATGTTGGCGCGAGGATACAAAGACTCTATGAATTGAATAATGGCACTGGGGATTTTCAGGAACGACATGAGTTTGCTCCTTTGAAACTCTGCTCAAACGTTTTAGTTTGTTTCTATTTGTTTCGGATATTAATTGGCCTAAGCGTCTCGGACTTTACTGCTGAATATATTTGGTACAGACGTGCAGATATCATTAAAAAATCTCAATGTCTGTTAGACTTAATAAAGTGTATTTTAATGAGATCCTACTGGATAGTTGTTGATCGGATTCGGATGCTAATCTGACCTTTCGGACGTTACGTGGTGGTCTGAATAAAATTAATCCGTGAATAATTTTAACTCTAGAAATTCAGACTTTGAGTTATACTTTTGACTCAATATTTCCATGAAAAACAACGGCATCACTTATTTCCCACAAATCCTTGACAAGGATTTGTGGTATATGTATCGTATTTGGTTTGTATCGTAAAACTGGATTCCATTCAATTTCTCTTTGTTTCATCCAAAAATGGCTGCCTGTGCCACCATATCGTGCCAAAAAGTATTACTTTCGGATTTGGGGAATTATGGACATCTTCCCACTATTCAAAGAGAAAGACGATAAGAATGCAACTATGTTCTAAATGCAAGATTCCTAGGTCAGATAAATTAAATTTTGTACCTGTGAGTGCTCTGACGAGTTTGAATACGTTAAATAGTTGAGAAAAGAAATTTATGTGTATGTATGTATGTAACGGCACCAAAAATTATTATTGCTTCAACACAGAGTACATGAAAGGAGAATGGGTTAGGAGATTAGGTCATAAGCAAAATTTTTCACCAATTCAAATTTATCTCAAGAAGTACTCATCCGGTCTTAAAAATTCCTTTGGATTTGGATTCCTCGCAGAATTCTGAGTCAGATAGGGTGTCTATCATTTTACTTGTTTAAACTTCATAACACATTTTTTTGATCGGCAAATGTACATGATAGCATGTAACTTTTCCCGGCGCGGTACTTCCCATTTTCTCAAGAAGTAATCATCAGATCTCAAAAATTTCTTCGGAGTCGGATTTCTCGTAAAATTTTGAGTCCGATAGCTCTCATACAACTCCACTTTTATATCTACATGCTGAAATATTTTGATCAAAACTTGTGGAAATTTGTACGTGGTCTTATGGGGAAAAGACGGAGCGCGGTTCCTGGTAAGCTAATACATTACGACATCGAGGATTGTTTGGCGGCAAAAACTGCTACACATTGCAATGCCGTACCCTTCTCTATATTAATTTATCCTGGCTTCAACTTACATAATAAATAAATGTTTGAAGTTGGACGATGTTTGGAATCAGAGATTCTGTGAAATTGATGTATGGTAACTTGTATATTTAGAAATAACTATTATATCACTGATATATCATACTTATTTCTATATATACATGTTACCATACAATTTACCAAATTAAATGTCATTTTGTGGTCAAAATTTGGATGTTCTTGTTCTTGTTAATTTATATTGTCTAATATCTACACGTGCATATTTTGTTTGCAATCTATTCTAAGACTGCCTTATTTTGTCAATGAAGTGTCAGCGTTGACACGAATCTCCCCAATTGAATGATACATTATAATATGACGTCGGGAACATGACAGATATTTTCTTAACAAGTTCTAAGGCTTCAATTTTTTTGTCTGACATATTTCGGGTGGTTCGAATAATTCAAGTCCGAGTCCATCCCGTCTTCGCATTGGAAAGCTGGAAAGAAATGAAAATAGTTTTTGGAATTCACAAATGTTAATTTATGTCTAAGTTTTTGCGTTGCTGCTGTTTATAGTCTGTCATCTGGGCTCTCGTGCTAGTTCATGAATGTTTTACATTGCATTCCAGACCACAACTAGTGTGGACGGAAATTATTTAAGTAGTCTTTGGTGAAAATTCTGTAGCGATAAGACTTTCGGAATTAATTCGAAACAAATGAAAATGCATTAGAAAAGAAAAGAGAAAAGTCTAAACACGGCGTTGAAGGAGGAATCCGAATGGAATATGGAAGAGTCTAAATCAGGCGTTTTCGCTTTTCATGCAGTCCAAGAATACTCGGGAACTCAGTTGGTTTTCTGGACTCGTCGTGAGTGGTCGAGTTTGAACTTTGAACTCCGACTGACTGGTCATTCTTCCAAACCCTTCTCATCCTTCCGCCACTCACATTCACAATCCAAGGACTTTTCTAGAACTTTGTTTCATCACAACATAAATTTACTTTGACGTAAGTAAAGTTAATCATTTTTTTTCTCACTAATGATTATTGATTACCTATTAAAATGCATGCTTTTTTTAGGCAGTCAATATTTGCACATAATTCAAAAATGATCACGTTGATATTTTCTAAACAACAATTAAAATGCACATACATTTTCATAAAATTAAAAATGACTTCCACTCTAAAATATTAAATACATACTGAGTTAATATTCAATATTAAAAATCGTAATTGTTTACAGTTAGTTAATATTTTTATAAAATACGGTGTCAATATTTTCATAAAATTTGAAATTGTTCACAGTTAATATTTAATATGTCCATAGAATTCATAATTCCATACAACAGGTATAGTATATGTTCATAAAATTCAAAATTAATATCCTTCAACACATTGACAGTTGACAGTCTTAGAAAAGCATCATTTAAAAAATGTTCCTCCATGGAGACGATCGGCATTTCATTTTCCGTTCTTTCTTTGTTCTCAGTATCTTACAATTAGTCATATTATTGTTGTTTGTGAGTCGAATTTGATCTGAGGTCAGTCAGAGGTCAGTGTCAGATAAAAGTCAATCGCCAAAATCCTTGTATGGTGAAAGGAGAAGCTGATACGTGTGCAAAAAAATAAACCTGTTTTTTTAAAAAATGCAAATGGTGTCTTGGCTCTCAAGATTTTAGCATTGGAAACCCAACTTCAAAAATCGAAAAAAAAAAACCAAGATTTTTGAAATGTTTAAAAAATTTGAAAGAAGAGAAACCTCAACAGCGTGGACGACAGACAATTAAGTACACCCTCTTGACGTATAGAAAAAGTGCTGAATCAGCGGGTCAAAAGACCCACTGTAGTGAAAATTCACAGTGATTTCTAAGTAGACAGGATGACCCAACTTTATTACCTAACTATAACTTTAGTATACCTAACTTTATTAGTTAGGTATACTAACTAACCCTACTACTACGGGTGCCCTTCCTAATCCCAATCTAAATTAGGATATTTGACAATGCCTTGACGCATGAAGTCAACTAAATGGGTATTTTAAATTTAGATAAATTAATTGATGTTGTTCATTTTTGATAATCTTTAGGGTCGGAGTTAAGACGAATCACAGGGATATTAATATGACAATTACTCAGGCTGCAGCCACAAGTGAGTTAAAGAGAAACCAAAGTTCAAATGTAAGTGAAGGAATTGGAGAAGAATCCAATCCAGATGATTCACCAAGGAAAAAAGTTTGTCGAGTTGAACTAAAAAAATTGGATTATGGATTTCTTAAAATTATGGACACTGTATTGGATAATATGGAGTACACTGACAAGAATGAAGTGGATGATGGAAATGCAGCATCAGAGCTTCTAATTCCGAAACATCAACTGCATGAACTCTGTTTTGAAGCTGCTAAAATGAAATCCCTTGGGACAATGGAGGATATTCCAGTTGATAAAATTGTACGGTTGCTGACGTTGCTGGAAAAGAATATTCTTCCTGGGTCAAGGGTCACACATTTGGCTGACACTGACACTGATGATAATGAAAATAGAAGTGGACTTCGGCTGGAGTTGACAATGGAGAGTATCACGAGAGGTGTCCTTGCATCCCTTACTACCCTTCACATCCTTACCAGTCAAAATATGCCGAAAATCGTTTACATGGAAGATTTGATCGACAGAATTATTCTCTTCACCAAATTCCAACTACAGAATACCGTTTATCCTTCATTTGACCCAGTTTACAGGATTGACCCGAAAGGGAAAGGTAAGAAAATATATTTTAATCAGGGCTCGTCGGTAATTTCCAAAAGGTAATTAAAAGTCCTGTAATTACCCATTGGCAATTACCAATCGGTGTTAACTGTAAATACCTTGGTAAATACCGGTATTAATAACCTTGCCAAATACCGAGACTAACGGTAATTACCTTGGTAAATACCGGTATTAACGGTAATTACATTGGTAAATACTGGTATTAACGGTAATTACCTTGGTAAATACCGGTATTAACGGTAATTACATTGGTAAATACCGCCATTAACGGTAATTACCTTGGTAAATACCGCCTAACGGCAATTGTCATGGTAAATACCGGTAATTACTTGATAATTAAAACTCGATTTGAAATTACGGTTTTTACCGTTTTAATTACCAGTTTCTGGTAATTACCAGGTAATTACCATAATACCGGTAATTATACGTAATTACCGGGTAATTATGAACCCTGATTTTAATTATATATTTTATATTTTAATGACGTTTTGTTTCTGTAGATGGTTTTTCGTCAAGTAAAAAGAAGAGATCCCAAGCCCGAGGTGTGCTTGAAAAGAGTACGATATCTTTCTACAATAAAATTCACGAAGTCGTTGGATTACTGGCGGAGCTTCTGAACGTCCAAGTTCTTACTGACACAACAGTACTTCATTTGTCCACATTGGGTGTTGCCACGTTTTTCGTGGAGAATGTATCAGAATTACAGCTTTCAGCGCTGAAACTTGTGACATGTGTAAGTATTTATTTCATAATTATAATTATTATTGATTAAGTATTATTTTTTGTACTTTTAGATCTTTACTCAGTACGAAAAACATCGAAGATTAGTCCTGGATGACATTTTGGCATCTATTGCACGACTTCCAAGCAGTAAACGAAGTCTTCGAACATTTAGACTTGGTACTGGTACTGGTTCTGAAGAGTACATTCAAATGATCACAGCTCTGGTACTTCAATTAATTCAATCTGTCACCTTTCTACCGGACAAAGTGGGGAAAAGGATTAATTCCGAAATGGAAACTGAATTTGTAAAAGAAAATCGTGATGTGTTGATTGGAGAAAGATTTGACACAGCTATGAGGATTGCGGGATATTTTTTGACTGTCTTTCTAAGTAAATGTGGGAGTAAATCTGAGGATTGTGACTACCGAATTCTCTTTGAGAATTTCATTCAAGATTTATTATCAACTTTGAATAAACCGCAATGGCCAGCTGCTGAGTTATTCCTTTCTTTACTTGGAAGTTTGCTTGTCAAGAATTTGGGGAGTAAATGTTTGGAAGTAACAATGCGTGTCACGTCCTTAGAATACCTTGGACTAGCTGCTTCTCGTCTTCGGAGAGATGCAATTTCAGCCCATGTCAAAATGGATACAATTGATAGAATTATAGAAGATATCAAGGCTCAAGATTCTGATGCACTCCAAGAACCCGAGCCTGGAACGGAGAGTAAAACAGAATTTCTTCAAGGACTCCTCCTAGATTACTTGGCAATTCATGGTCAGTCTGACCCTGCTCTTATGCACGCCAGGCATTTCTATATCTCATCTTGGTGGAAAAATGCTCCAGCAGATATTGCCAAGAGTATCAGGGGAATTTCGCCAAGTTCAAATCGGGCGAAAAAGAAAAGGGAAAGAGGTAAATTAATTCTATCATAATTCCCAGGAATGTTTTGGATCTGATCAGATTTGTCAGATCGGATAAATTGAGGTCTAGAAAAAATACTTAATGTTTGTTTTATTTGTAGACTATAGTTCTGAGGAAGAATCTGTTTCAGAAGAATTGGACCAAGACGCTGAGACAGAAATGGAGATTAATTCTAAGGTTCTTCAAATGACAGAACAGAGGAAAGCTTTTCTTCTGACGAGAGTTGGAGGATTTTCGGACACGATTGCTTCAAGGAGAATGGAGGTTGTGGAAAGATTTCTAGACAATAAAAGTATGGAATTGGTCACAAGATATTTGGCATCTAAGAGACCATTTTCTGCTAGTTTTGATTTTTTCTTGACACGGGTAAGCATTTGGCATTTACAGTAAATTTTGAAATTATGACATCATTCAGACATAGATATTCCAATTTTAAGCAGTTGTAGTGGATTTTGCTTCGAATTAATATTTTTGAATTTTTAGATACTCAGCGTATCAACAGAACACACTGTCGCTATTCGTGCAAAGGCTCTGAAATGCCTTACAATGGTGGTGGAGGCGGATCCAAGCGTGTTGGCTCTACAAGATATGGAAATGTGGGTACAGTATTCATTCTTGGATCAATCGACAGCCGTCCGTGAAGCAGCTGTAGATTTGGTTGGAAAATATGTTCTATCTTGTCCTGATCTCATTGACCAATATTACGAAATGTTGTCTACTCGGATTCTTGTAAGTCCAAATGTGACCTTTACAAATATTTTACACTAAATCTTGAATTTATCATTTATCTGTTTTTCTTCCCAGTACATATTCAAAATTTTTAAGTGATTCGATGCTTTCTTATAATATTTTAGGACACCGGGGTGAGCGTTCGAAAACGTGTGATAAAAATTCTGCGTGACATTTGTGTAGAATGCCCACAATTCAAAAGAATCCCAGAGATATGCGTTAAAATGATACGACGTGTGAATGATGAAGATGGTGTACGGAAATTAGTCATGGAAGTATTCCAGAACATGTGGTTTACACCAGTGAAGGAAGAATTGGACACTGGGGCCTTACTTCGGAAAGTTTCACATATCACTGACGTCGTTGCATCATGTGGGGAAGTTAGCCTCGACTTTTTTCAACAACTCCTTCAGAGTGTAAGTTTTTGAATGAATTATGCACGGTAATTATAAACATTTGTGTATGTCAACTTAAACTAATTGGTTTTTTGATGTCTTACCAAGTTATTCAAACCCAAGGACGAACGAGAAGGTGTGAGAGAGAAAGCCGTGAATCTTGAACCCCCAAAAGCTATCGTGATAGCTTCTCAACAAATAGTAAATTGTCTTGTCGAACATATTTTACGAATTGAAGAACATCAGAATTTAGCTTCTCAGAGATTCGTAGCTTGTGTTGGAACTCTGTTTTTATTTGCAAAGATCCGACCGCAATTATTAGTCAGTCATGCCAACACTTTAGAAGGATATCTGAGCATGAAATGTGAGGTGAGGAGTGCAATTATGACTTAAATTCCATATAGAATGTTTTTATGATAAGTTCTTAGTTCAATGCAGATAATTTGACTACCACAAGGAAAGTGTGGTCAAGTTATCTCACGTTCGATCATAATTTGAAATTACAATAATTTTGTTGATATACTTCGGAATTTGTAGAATTTGGCGGAAGTTGGAGCCATTGCTAACCTAGCAAATATATTGGAGCTGGTGGTACCGTTCCTAGTGAATCCATCCGAGTCTTTCTTGGTCCTCCTTGAAGAGGAATGTGTCAAACTTGTATTCAAGAACGATAAAGGTGTCATAGATTCATGTCTTGCTTGTCTGGGAGCTCTTGTCAATAAAATCACGGGAAACTATAAATTGGTCAGAGATGTTTTCCTCAAATTTCAGAGTAAGTCGGATTTAGAGTCTTACTAATATTTCCCTAAATTAATTAAGCATTCGAAACGGTGCATTTCTTGAGCTTCGGATTATAACCACTATTGATTCATTTTAATATTAACTGAATATCACTATATTTTTAGACATGCTGATGAGTCAAACTATGATTTTACGAGGTAATACCCCAGACCATGGTCTCAATGACAATCGCCCATTACTTAGGCGGGCAGTTTACACGATTTCCTTATTCCTGCGCTACTTCGATTTCACTCGACCTCATGTCTACGGAGAATTGTCGGTAAGTTTGTAATTTATATTCAGTGTCACCTGAACGAGATTTTGCATTAATTAATTGTTTACTTATTTCCAGGCAAATATTGTGGAGACTGTATTCCATGAATTATTGTACCTTCTTAAAACTCCCGATTCGGATCTCCAATACTGTAGTCTTCAGGCTATTGGGAATTTGTGTATTCGTCATTATGATTTCATGTTGGGAAATGATCTGAAGAAAATTTATCAACAACTTTTGACTGAACCCGCTGAAATTAAACTCAAAGTTCAAGTTTTGAGTAACATTCAATTGTACCTGGTTGAAGAAGAATTAAGAATGAATAAGGAAGACCAAGAATTTAAAAAGAATGGAAAAGAGGAAGATATAAACGAGATTGATGATGCAACTTCTGGAATGGCTTCAACCATAGTCCAAATTTACCTCAAACAAATTCTAGAAGCATTTTTGAATTCTGAACTGGACGTTAGGTTAGCAGTTGTTCGTGTTGTACAACTTGTTTTACAACAGGGATTGGTTTATCCCATTCAAGTAGGTATAGATTTTAAAATCACAGACCAAAATTCACTCAATATTGCCGTGAATAATTTTAATTATTAATTTTGCAGATTGTCCCGTACCTGATTTGCATGAGTACTGATGATGAGGAAGCGGTTAGTGGGACTGCGGATAAACAACTACAGGACATGGAGAAAAATCATCCACAATTTTTACAAAGTCAAGTCTTGAATGGAATTCGACTTTCTCTACAATTACAGCGAATTCTCCTCGGGTATAAAGGTGGATTCAGTTCTCAGCAAGGAAGTCAAAGTCAGAATCAACACTTGGAAGTTGACCCTGACCTCCCAATCGTTCGTGGCTATCGTATTCATCCCAATGAAGCACCGTCAGCCCTTAATGGATTTCTTTATTCCTTACTTCGCACAACAAAACCCCAGCGGAGAGCTATAGCGCTTTTATTACTCAAACAGTTCGATGAACAAAATGTACGTTGAAGTTGCTTTGAAATTTTTATTAACTTTTCCATTTTTCTTGGTTTTTTACATTTTTAATTGTCCATTTTTGTAAGCAGAAAAATCGACTGGCTGATTTGTTGTACTATGCAGACAATTTAGCTTATTTCCCGTACGAAGTTGTTGATGAGCCACTTTTCCTCATTCATCATCTTGATATTGTCATCTCCGTAACAGGGTCTAATTTACTTCAGGCTTTCAGAGAAGTGAGTTTTGGTTAATCTTTATTTTTAAATTTCCGTCAAATCACCATTTAACTGAATTTTGTTTGTCCTTTAGTCTCTTGTACCAAGTGAGACAAATCCTATGGAAGTGGAAAACCTTGAGAAAAATCCAAATGAGCCAGAAATTCCACCTCCAGTATTGATTGTGAAGCCGAAACCCACACCCGTCGTGAAAAAAATCTCTGACATTATGGAAGATGATGAGGATGAAGATATCGAGTCCTTACTTGGACGAATTCCAGAAAATACAAAGACATTGCAAGAATTCAGCATTAGATCTCATGGTTGTTTACTACTTCTCATGCTCAAGCAACATTTGAAAGATACCTATGGAATCACAGACACGTGAGTATCGATAATAAGTATATATTTTTAATTTATTCAGGCATGTAAATTATTAGATTTTATCATTTAGACGAATCAATGGTTATTCTCCATCCGATGCTACAAAAGCTTACGAAAGACCAGTGACGAGGAGGAATACTCACGTGTTTAATCCAAAATGTACAATTGCCAATCTCAAAATACCTCCATCCAGAGAATCGTTGGAAAATCGCCGGGCTTTTGTCGAACAATATCTTCATGTAAGTGATGACCCAAATATTATTTCACAAAATATTTAGGTTGCGACCCCAATTTTTTTAACGTTAGGTTATGTTCAACAATAAATTAGTTGCATGTTTTGACCTAAGGATTGTGTCTTTTTATATAGTTCAAGCAACTCATGCTTCAAATTGACCCGGAGGAGGATGAAGAAGATCCCGAATTTAAACCGGTGACTGCATTTTAAGATCGACCAAAATTTTTTCACAGATTCACAACGCGCCAGCCTCATAGACAAAATTCTGGTTGAACATCCTGAGCTTCATTTACTTCACCACCAGCTGCCACGAAAAGCTCAAGGGATCAATCACTTTCAATGATTTTTTAAACTAATGCCATTCAACCGAAATCTCATTTTTTGCTTAGTCGAAACTTGGATGTTCTTGTTTTTATTTAGAGTATTTTATAAAAAAAATTCCTAACCTGTTTTAAACCACCTAAAATTAGTCTAAATGAATAAATGAAATGAATTAACCTACCAGAATATGACGAAGTTTGAATTGGTTTAAAAAAATTAAAAAGCAGTCAGCCATTTCGTGGTGACTTTTCCTGAAGCCATATTTAATGAAATTCAAATAACCTCTTAATTTCGGTGTAAATCTCTGAAATTCCTTCCACCCGACTCCGATACATTTATCTTTAATATAAAATTTTAACCAATTAATTTCAAGAGCACGTGATTTCATTCCATGGAATTTCTATGCAAAGTTGGAGGTTAAATCAGACTTTAGTTGAGAGAAGTTACCTAGAACCATCAAAATAAGGTGACCATACACAATATGCTTCCTTAAAAATTAGTTTACTTCTTTTTAAGGTTCCACCAAACCCAAATCATTCAATTTCAAGCTCCCTTATCTTGAGAAACCCCACATCCCCTTTTCGAAAGAAAAAGATGGTCACATTACCTCAATATTAAATAATTAAAAAACTGTAACACAAACCCAAATATGAAGCAACTGAACCACTGGACTTTATTATCAAAAGTAAAAAAGGAATGTTAGGCAGAAGGCGAAACAGAGGAAATTGAGAAGGAAACAAATTCAAGTCACGTAGTCGAAATTACATAGTAAGTATACAAAATCGTATAAATGAAATGTATGTCAAGATTTAAACCAAGGCTTCGACTTCGGCTAAGTCGGCTTCATCTTCTTCTTCTGGAAGAGTAATGGCGGCAGGTCCTGCGGCGGAAGACGCTCCAGCAGCAGCAGCAGCTCCTGCGATCCCCCTCCCATCACAAGCGATGATTTTGAGTCTATCGACTTTGGCCAACTCATGAATCTCACGAAATTCAACATCCTTGAGAAGAAGAGTCCAAATGTTGTCAAAAAAGCGATAAGTTTCCAATTTCCCAGCCTTGAAAGTAACACGAGACTTGACACGATTCCCCAAAGCAGTGTTGACAGAGCGATCGTACGTCATCAACACCTTGTTCGCAACAACTTGGTTGATTTTCCCAGCTGCAATCAATTCATCCAAAGACTCCTGGAGTGTGTGACCAAGGGTCGAGTTCCGGTATGCTTTGTAAATAGGCATCCTGGGGGGAAAATAAATCAGAATGAATTACTAAATGGTATGCTTACGGTTCGATCATATATATGCGGATTGGCTCATCCTCTAATAATTATTTTCAGAATTATTATTAATCTTGGTCCTGTGAGTTAAATTTTTGAAAACTTCATTAAACAAAAAATTCATTTTGCAAACATTGTACTGTATTAAATTTTACACGAAAAATACCTACACTGCACTGAACAATTTTACAAATTTTACAAAATATCTAGGTAATACTGAATAATATGCGAAGATACCTACACTAAATTAAATTTTATCTTCAGGATCCAAATAATCCAAAATATCTCAAATTAAGTACAAATTAAAATTTATTGAAATAAAAAAAAAATCGGCACTCAATTTAGGTAGTCATTTATTGCGGTCAAGAATATCAGCTCTCGCTGTTGTCAATATTCGGGCCACATTCAATTTACATGGAAAAATATCTAAAACTCTCCACGAAATCCAAACACATGCAACAAATTTACCAATCACAGCCCCAACCCCAACACCTACATTTTCCTTATTATCAAATTAAAACTTGCTTGAACCACTAAAAAAGTGGGCGGGGTTAGTTGGGCGACCGAGTGTAACGAAGGAGACCTCCTATTCGACTTTTCCCCGTTTGTGTCTGCCTTCTGTCTGTCGGCGT
>JAQFYE010005156.1:0-12311 GCA_034694305.1 Protaphorura glebata | reverse complement strand
CAAGTTTGTCTGAATCGGGTGCATTTATGAACCAAGGCATCGCTGGGTCGCAACCTAGTAAATAAAAATTATAATCAGACCCAGGAATTGAACCCCAGCACAGCGAAATAATTCCTGTCGACTCAGACCACTATGCTAAATAGATATTTGTTTACCAGAAACTCGAGCGGCCTTCCTGCCAGTTAAATTATTCAAAGTACTGCCCGTGACTCCTGCGACATGTCCACCAAGACTCATTCCCATGATATGAATGTTGTCATGTGTCACAAATCCCTCACGAATGAGGAATGCAAGGAGACGCCCACTTTTTTCTCCAGCCACTTTGGTATTTTCAGCTGAAATGATGTATGTGATTGAATTTGCGAGTTCTTTCCAATCCACAAGGATCACATTCAAGTCTTGATCCCACTTCAGATAGGCTGAGACAAGGAAATTCAAAAATTAATTATTTTTATAATTTTTCTATTAATTGGTTATTTTTTTTTCAAATTTTACCTTCTCGAAGATCCCATGGATAATCCGTTTTGAGTCCACTCATGAATCCATGAGAAATAATTTTAATTGGAGCTCCACGAATAAAGCTGGATTGTTCGACCGATTCAACGGAATCGATAATCAACTCGTCGCCTTCTATTGGGTTCGCTCTGAAGTATAATTAAAATTGAAGAAAAATAATTTCAAAAAAATTTTGGGAGTAATTATATTTTAATTTGGTAAAATAATAATTAAAAATTTTGGCCATTTCAAGGGTGGCGGAATGTTAGGTCAAATTTGCTAAACTTGGCGCAAGTGTGCCTAAATTAGACCTGCCCGCAATTTGTGGGCGCGCCTTGAGGGTCACATGCTCGTGTCATTTACGGGTGGGGCAAATTGGCGCACTATACTGAATATCTTACGTACTTTGTGTACAGACGGAAATGAACTTTATCTTCTTTATCTGCGTCAACTGACGATTCAGATTCCGTGGAAATTGGGACATTGCCAAAGCAAATGACTGGAATTCTGGGTTGATTCTCGAGGAATGTCAAGTTAGACAAAGACGCAGAATGTGCACAAATGAACAATGTTAGGAAACCTAACAATGATACAATTTTTGATGCCATTTCGATTAGTGTTGCGGACGTGGACTCTGGTCGACTAATTTTAACTCAATCAAAATATGATAATTTATATATTCCAATAAACGTTGTGTGTTTATCAGAAAAAATGAACACACTTTTCCGAAAACAATCAATTAAACTATACAAAAACAACTTGACACGAACTGATTTAATTGCATGCCAATTAATAAAATCAATCAACAATCAAGTACTTGTAGAAAAACCAGATTATGAAACTTACTAAAATACATTTGACAAGGTAACTTCACTTGTAGTGAATTTCGTAAAAATAATACAGCACAGAACTTACGGGTAAAGTACGCCGTTGCATTTAGCCGGATTTTAAAAAAAGTTTTAGTTCTTGAGCTCAACAACTTTTGTAAAGGTTTCACGCCGA
This sequence comes from Protaphorura glebata, assembly GCA_034694305.1. Classification (NCBI taxonomy): domain Eukaryota; kingdom Metazoa; phylum Arthropoda; class Collembola; order Poduromorpha; family Onychiuridae; genus Protaphorura; species Protaphorura glebata. The sequence goes on along the minus strand of JAQFYE010005156.1, from coordinate 10,814 downwards.
AAAGTCTAAGCGTTTGGCCGCTAGATAGGCTTATAAGCCCAGAACATTTAGTGACGTCACGGGATTATTTGGATTACGTCACAAGATGCGCTTAGACAGCCTATTCTACCGGCCAAAAAGCGAGATTTATTGGGGCGGAACCTGAAGCAAAGTTATTGAGGAGGTCAATGGCTACAACATATCAGTAATGCAGCCAAATATTACCATTGCATATTGACGAGCTTCGCATTGGAAATCGTCTGAACCGGATGTCAATTTTTGTCTAAAGTCTGCACCTTTTTTTACATACATTGCAGCACATGGCAAATGTAGGAAACCACTTCCAAAGTGGCCTCATAGGGAATATATACAATTTGAGACCATTTTGGAGGCGAAATCCACTTCCCCGATGTTTTAAAAAATCCTATATAACCGAAAACACTCAAATGGAAAAGTTTTGAATGAAAAGACAAAGGAGCTAGAAAATGTATTCATGTTAAGATGAATATTCTGTTTGGTTTGAATTTACAAGAACCATGATGATGTCAGAATAAGTTTGTGTGGAACAATCAAATAATCCGAATCCTTGTTTCGAAATCCCACCAGGTATTGTGGCACTTAAATCTCAGTCCGCATTTCGGCACTCTCTTCCTTCAAATACAAATGAAATGAAATGAAATGGAAAGGGAGAGTGTGAGGACTTGTGTAGATGTTTGGCTTTCACCTTGAGTTAACATCAAGTGAGGACTGTACCGCTGGGTCTTAAGAAATAATAACAATGGTAGTGGGACAGAATGGCAACGGCACAAGACGTGGACGTGACTACAATGTCACAAAAGCCCTCTGTTTGTCCTCAGTTCTCCTTCCTAGGGTGACTTAAATGAATGAACCTCACACACGTCAACCTTCATTTCCTTCAAGGGAACCCCAAATCTTGACTCACAAGGGCGGTACCCCACATGATTACAAAAAATTGACAATTTCAATACTAGGGAAGCTGATACTGTCCAAAGAAAAAAGAAATGAAGAATATTGTCCTTAAACGACAGTTATGGCGTTCAAATAATGTGAATAGGGTGTTCCACTAATTTCTCGACTAGCGAGATTCCTTCGTTGTGAAGAGGGTGTTTCGTTAATTTCCGGAATAAGGAGGTACCTTGCGGGATTCCTTCGTTGTGCAGAGGGTGTTTCGTTAATTTCCGGAATAAGGAGGTACATTACGGGATTCCTTCGTTGTGCAGAGGGTGTTTCGTTAATTTCCGGAATAAGAAGGTACCTTGTGGGATTTTTTCGTTGTGCACAGGGTGTTTTACTAATTTGCGGAATATGGAGGTACCTTGTGGGATTCCTTCGTTGTACGCAGAGTGTTTCGGTAGTTTCCGGACTAAAAAGATACCTTGTGAGACTCCTTGGTTGTACAGAGGGTGTTTCGGTAATTCCTGGACTAAAAAGATTCCTTGTGGAACTCCTTGGTTTTGTGCAGAGGGCGTATCTGTAATTTCTGCACTAAAAAGATACCTTGCGGGACGCCCTTGTTATACAGAGGGTGTTTCATTAATTTCGGCTTTAGAGAGGTGCCTTGCGGGACTGTCTTGTTGTACAGAGGGTGTTTCAATAATTTCTGGACTAATATGATACCGTGCCAGACTCCCACGTTGTGCAGAGGGTGATTCATTAATTTCGGACCTATAGGAGTATCCTGTGGTACTCCCTTGTAGGTTTCCCAAAGTTTTGAGCAGAGTTGACTTAAGACTTGTGTGTAGGTTTGGATAGAAAAGAGAAGAAAGCTGGAGAGCAGAGCCGAGTTGAGAAAAGCGGGAGTGTAATTCCCTTAGAGACAATTTATTAGTTGCATGACAATGGACCACTTGCTCCTTTCTTGGACAAAAGGACAGGACTGTTTGTACTTTGCCCTGGCCTGGAAGAGAGCTGGAGCTGGAGAAATCCCATCAACTTCAATTTTACTCCCCCGCACCCCTCCCTCCCCACCCACTTCCACCCCTCCAGGGATCTCCTTTCACAATTTCTCTACGTTAAATTCACACGAAGATTTGAGGATTTCTATTACTTTCCGTCCCAAATTCTAGAATTTAATCTCAAAAGCTCTCTCAACTCTTCATTTCTCTAAATCTAGACTAGATTGTCACTTACGAATTGGAACAGGACATGACCTTTGACCTTTTTGTTGGATACACTTAGTCAGATGGTGCAATGAAGCCTTAATGGAACCGAACGTCACTTAAAGTGATGGAAGATCATTCTTTCAAACTTAAAACAGAGTGACATGTTTAAATCTGAACAGCGTGTGACCTTTGACCCCTAAACATTTTTATTCCCTGTGTTTTGTGACTATTTGTGGTTTTGTGTGGCTATTTTGTAAATTGAAGAAAAAGTCGACTCTTCAGTTATTCATTATACTAGTCAAGAATATCAGAAAAAAAACTGTTATTAATATTCGGACCTCAAATTTGAGCGGTATGCTGGGTTGAAAAATGGTAATGTCATTTAAATACGACGAAGAGCCGAAGGGATATACTGAAATTCTTGTCAGACATGATAAATGGCTTAATTACAATACCACCGAAGTTCAGGGTTATAATTTAACGCCTACAGAGGGTGTCCAGAGCTAAAACCACAAGACAAGGCTGATGAAGTGATAATTAGAAATATTTATGTTGAAAACTAATGAATCCAGGGAATGAACATAAAACAGGACAGGACAGACCAGCTCGACCAGCCGGGCCATTATTGTCTTGGTCATATATTCTGAAAATGAGCCACAGTAGGTAACAACGACAACGGCGGGTAACTATCAAATGAAGGTGCCTTGCCTCGTCGTGTCGTGGTCGTCCTGTGCCATATGGATGATTATAAAAGATAATTTAATGGGTGTCTGGTGGAAAAGATACTAGGACTAGGCACTCGAGACTGTTCCATTCCAATGAGTCTCATCTGCACTCATAATTTGGACACCCTCTTTTATTTTATTACACTCACACTCACACACACAGTCAAAATTCAATAAATTTCACAAGGAAACTTTTCGTCAGCAATTTTGTTCAAATGCTAAAATAATTCTAGTGAGGTTCTCTGTTAGTGTACAGGGTGGATCAAAGCTAATTCACACGTATGCACACCTATGCCACAATTATGCACAACGTATAACAAAAATAACGAGGACACTTTCAATTTATTGTGACACAACACTTCAAACTCGAAAAAATTATTTTAGTAACGTGGTCACGTTCCTTTTGTTACACGATGCACGTTTAGGTGTGTGCTACAAAAATATACAACGTGTAACAAAAAGAACAAAGATACTTTCAATTTATTGTGACACAATATTTCAAACTGGTAAAATCTATTTTACTAACTAAACTTACTAAACTAAGGTTCTTTTTGTCAGACGATGCATGTAGGTATATGCTACAATTATAAACACCGTGTAAAAGAACGAGTACACTTTCACTTCTCTGTGACACAAAATTTCAAACTCAAAGAATTTATTTTAGTGAGATGGTCTCGTTCTTTTTGTTATACGATACACTTATAGGTATATGCTACAGTATATACACCGTGTAACAAAAAGAACGAGGCCACTTCACTTTTTTGTAACTCAAAATTTCGAACTCGAAAAATTTATTTTCCTGAGGTGGTCTCGTTATTTTTGCTGCACGGTGTGATGGTGCCAAAGTTATGAATCACCCTGTACATTATAGAAAGGTTGATTATTTAATTGAAGTAGCGTTGCGTTGGATGGTTTCCCTTTGGTGAAATGAGACTGTGGTTTCGTTCGTGTGTCTGTAGATAACGGTTGAGAACGTTTTGGTTGGAGTTGAAACTCGTTTTCTCATGAGTGATTATGAGGAGAGAGAGGAGAAAAGAGCATCGGTGCGAGAGAGAAAGAACGATTTCTCATCTCTAAAACCAACACACTCTCTACACCATGGGAAATTGCTCTTCTTCTCCTCTGCCCTGAGAAGAATCCTTTGAACAACACCTGTGACAAATTTTACGGGTCTATAAATTGCTTTTTTGGGGGGAGATGATGGAGAAGAATCAAATCACATCCAATGGAGAGAAAGAACATGGAAAGATCCTTTCGCCCAATCATAACCATTCCCCTTCTTATCTTCTAACGTTACAGGGTGGTCCAGAATATTAATTTTTACTTAAATGGGACGATGTGCTTATGAATTTAGTACAGGGCGATCCAAAAATGTAATGTTCGTCATGCCCCATCAGTTTTCATTTTGTGTGTGACATTTATGGCCCACCCTGTAATATTTTCGTACGAGCTCTTTTACAAAAAGTTATGAAACACCCTGTACAAAATACCTAATATTTCTAGAACATTGCATTGGCATTATTGCAATGCCATTCTCAATAAATTTGGATCCTTTCGTTCGGTGTGACATGACGGAGTCTACCGTTATTTTTTGACAGCCAGAAAATGTACACATTTGATATGATTACATGTAAGAATGCTGACTCCTGACTTGGAAGAAGTAAAAATGGGCCTAGATTGTCATCGTCAAAGATGACAAGGACAATAATTTGAGATGGAAAGATGTCATGGTTTTTCAGTGCCCTCACATCCACCTACATTAAGCTTGAGCTTGACTTATAAATCTCTGTGCATAACTTTCAAACTTTTTGAACAAGACAAGTTTCGATCAGGGAAATCCAAATCCGAATCCGAATCTTTCAAACTTTTAACTATTTAACTCGTCATGAATCCAAGACAAGACGATATACTGAGAAATTCCCAAAATTGCCTGTTTTTTTTTCAAATATTTTTTTGTCTATCATTTTTTGGATAATTAGTTTTGGGGTCCCTCTTTCGTAGAAATACACAATAAGCCATCATTTGACTCCGAATGTATGATATCTATTTTTAATGCCATCAATATAATTTTGCCCATTCTTTGCGAGTGAGAGTGACTTTATCTCGTAAAATGAAACAAGATATGACGAGGAAAAACTTTTGGTGCTTTGAGATAGCAAATTTTGTGAGTCGACTCTGGAAATAAATACGTAGTTGTGTCAAATAATTGGGTCTTCGAGAAGGAACTTTTCCCATATTTCTCCCAGGTTAATTTGATCCTTTAGCTAAGGAGTCAGAGTGCGCTTTAACGAAAATCTTGTTTCTTTTTATCTCGTCTCATTTCCCATTATGTCCTGGGGCAAGTTGTTACATAGTTAGACTTCTTATTCTTGGAAGCCAAAGTTTCTGTTATATTTCAAGAGGTTTCAATATTTTTTGATAAAAAATTCAAGCATTCGCTACCAAATATTAAAACCGGTCAAAATTGGGGCAAGTTGACACAAGTAGGACATCCTTGGTATCATATTGTAATGCTGCATATCGTAGGCCTTCTTCCTGAAAGGCGTATCTGTGTTTTTTCATAATTCACTAATATTCACTAATTCACTAATTTTTTCATAATTCGTTAAAGACGTATCTGAATTTATTCATAATTTACTAAAGACGTATCTAAATTTTTTTATAATTCAATAAAGGCGTATCTGAAATTTTTCATAATTCAATAAAGGCGTATCTGCATTTTTTATAATTCACAACAGCCGTGTGCGCCTATACTATTTTTAATTTTGGGCACCAAAATGTCAAAATCGTCAAAAATCGACTTACGCCTTTAGCGGATTATGAAAAAATGCAGATACGCCTTTAGTGTATTATGAAAAAAACGCAAATACGCCTTTTAAGGAGAAGGCCGGCGATATAGTTAACAATATTTTGCAAATTTTGCATATTAAACGAGTTCACTGAATGGAGTTTTTCGATGTATAGAGAGAATAAAACAGTAAGTAAGGTAAATGTATGTATAGGTGTAATGTGAAGGTGATAGGATCTAAAGACGTAAACTTTCTTCAGAGTGAAAGTCTACTTTCCACGAGTGAAAGTCTGTTGGAAAAAACTTTTCCCCGTGATAAAATCCTCTAAAGTGCTAGAGTTTTCTCCATATAAAGAAAAAAGAAGGGGGTATTTAGATTTTAGGACCCTGTTAAGACTCACCTTTGAAGACTGTTGAGAAAAAGAATGTTCTAAGACTCCCTTGAGCCTCGTCTCTGTGACATATGAGTGTGTGGGATAAAAAAAAAGAAACTCCTTGTTTCATTCGGATAAAAGTAAAAGACGGACGTTTGTTTTTATCAAGGAAGAAACTCTAAACCTTCCTGCCCTACTTTCCCACCACTTAATTGCACGTCAAGGCGGGACGGGGCGGAAAAAAAAAGTTTAGTTTTATGAAGTGGTTACAAATTAAAGTTGAAGTAACACTCCGTCCGTCGGAGCCATAAATATGTATCAACTGACGGATTTACGATCAACAACCAAAACAGGGTGGTTCATAAATATGCGACCCCTTTACTACGAGCGTACGTAGGGTGCTGACAATTATTTTGCACCACCCTGTAGTTTTAAATTAGGTAAGGTGGGAGGTGTGGCTTAACCCAAAGCAATTTTCTATTTTGCTCAACGGAATAAAAAAAAAAGAAGGCGGATTGGATTGAGTTTTTTGATGTGATCGTTTTTCAACTCTCAAAAACCAATTAGGGCCATAAATCCCAAGGAAAACTTTTGAATGGTTGAGGCTGAAATTTTAATTTAAACTTTACTCGCTTTAATACTAAAAACCTCTTCATCAGAGACCAAGATTGGAAAATATAACAGCCTAAACCAATCTTGCATCGTAATTCTCTCATAGGGTGTTTCAAATATAACAATGCAGGTACAGGGTGGTTCATATATATTACTTTAGACTCACCAAGACCAGAAATGAGCTTCGATTGTAGGAAATCAAATCATTAGGTACTAGAATTTATTTCATGGAACATAAACTCAGATCGACTTTGAAGGACGCCGCTAAGTTTAACTCGGTTTAATTATCACAATAAGATTAGCTGTTCCCGGTAGCCAATTTCTATTGAATATACCACAAACTATGAAGCACGTTTTGTGAAATATCTGCTCTCTAAACCACAATACAAGTGATATAGCCAAATTGGAACAAAATTCTGTGATAACATGACAGGCATGGGTTCGATACTCAGCGCCAGGCGAAAAATTTACTTTTTTTTTAAATTTAATTTTAATTACTTATTTTAAGTCAGGATTTTAGTCCTCATGAAAATTACTGTACACATTAACCAAATTGAGCTAAAGTTCTAAATTTATAAAATTAATTTAAAACGTTTTCGGACTAGCCTGGTCTTGGTTAAAATATGACAAAAATGTTTGCTAAAATTGAGAATTTCAAACCTTTATTTTGTGACAACGTGGATCCTGAAAATTATTTTGCTGCTAACCAATAAAACAATTTGAAAAAAAAATACTTCAGAAAATATTTTTAGGAAAAAATGATATTATTTATTCCATTTTAATCCATGCAATGTGTTCGTACAAGAACTGAAATTCAATTGAATACAATTAAAAAATCAGTAGGTGTTTATGCTGGCTTGAATCCACATTTACAATTGCCTCCGTCGCATGACTCAGTTGGGTACCCATCATCTTGACAGAAGTCATTGCACCATTGCAGAGCACAATAACCACCCTGTAAGTTTAAAAAAAAATATTTGAATATAATTCTTTTCAAAAATTTAGACCTTTAGTATTTTGAACTCACCATGGCCTGGTCAAAGGTCACCATGAAAACGAAGAAAGCAAAGATGAAAGTGAAGAATTTCATTTTAAGTTTTTTGGATGTCGTCGAACGAAAATGGTCAACTTGTAGGATTTCTGAGCTCAATGAAAATTCGTCTAAAGTCAGGTTGCTTTTTATACTCCTCAAAATCTATGCCATAGAGCATATCGATTTACCACACAACTCTGTGGCTAAAAATATAATCTACGCGGTTTTCCATAACTTTTTTATGCACACCTTTCTGCCCAACCAGGTAACTTTTCAGTCAAGAATTTCACATTTGAAAGCAGTTTGGCTAAAATCTCACTTTTCTGGGTCATGAAATTCATCAGGACCACTGCGCGCACCGGATTATTGATGTTCCGACACTGTTATGAAAGTGACCAAAAGTTATGGACCACCCTGTCATTAGTTGTAAATGAATTGGAGGATTTTGACCACACGTCTAGTCATTTCTCAGATTAATACCACAAATTAGCATACGAGACGGCAGTTATTGAGGTGGGAATCGGCTTCTCTGAATGGTATCGCGACACACTCCACAGATAGCTTTGCGGTTTTGACCAATTAATATTTCCGACGCTTTCTTTTCATGAGACGCCAATTTCTAAATCAAAATAATTATTTGGCATGACTATTGTTCAATTAACCGCATCCCAAAAATAAATTCACACATGAGCGTTCGATTTGTTTTGGTTTCAATTTTTATCATCAATAATATTCCTCATAACAATGCCCAAGATTGATTCATCAATAAGTGACATTAAAACGAATAAAATATAATTTATAAATCATGAACACATTAAAAATGAAATTTTGAACATTAATTCTCATCATCATTGTGAAAAAATGTACGGCGTTGGAAATCTTTGGATTTTTTCTATCTTGTAGTCCTTGTGATTCTAAACAACTTTTGTGAAGGTCCTACCCCCAAGAGTCTAACCACCTGGCCGCTTAGAATACACTGTTGAGGATGTGCGATGGCTGGGAGTGAGTTGAAGTGGAAGTCACTACGCCATCCCATCGCACATGCCCAACAATGTATTTCTAGCGGGCAGGCGGTTAGGCTTTTAGGGGTAGGACCTTCACAGAAGTAGTTCGTAATTGCAATGACTACAATATATAAAAAATCCAAGGATTTCTGATGCCGTACATTTTTCCATAAAGTGTATGCGGTATCCTTTCACGCCTGAATGTATATTTTGACTCCCCATAATGGTATCAGAACAGGACTAACCTCACAGATATAATTGCGACTTTTCGGCAAACAATATTTTGGTCCCAATCTTTTCAATGACGCAAAATAAAATGATGTAGTATTATAAAAATTTTGAAGAAATAAAAATTCTGATATTTATGAAATGTTTTTAGTTTTGACAACGGATTGACCAAAATGATTTGGAACTCCGTCACAAAAATAGTTCCTAAAGAATTTGAAATAATTCTAGCTATGGAGAACACAATCACAAAATAAATTTCCAGTTACTCAAAGAGTTAATCCAAAATACACATTTTAAGGAAAAGTTAATTTTATTGAGTGAGATATCACCATCGAATTTGACTCGTGATTTCATAAAAATTACCTAACATTTAAGCACATTGAGGGAAAAGTGTTGCATTCTTTAAAAATATGTGAAACGATTTCGCGTGGGCCGAGCACGGCACGGGTTAAAATATGACGAAAATGTTTGCCAAAATTTTAAATTTTAAATCTGTATATTGTGACAACGTGCACCCTGAAATTAATTTTGATGCTAAGCCAAAAATTTATTCAAAAAGACTTTTTCAAAAAAATATTTTCTGGATAATTTTTATTTATTTATTCCATTTTAATCCATGCAATGTGTTTGTACAAGAACTGAAATTCAATTGAATACAATTAAAAAACCGGTCTTTATCTGCATTGACAATTGCCATCGTGGCATGCCCCCATTGCGTACCCATTTTCACAGAAGATGAAGCACGAAACATTCAAATTACAACCCTGCAAATTATAAAACACATTTATAAATTTTGTTTTCAAAATTTAGACCTTTGGGCTAATTCCAACCACCATGGAGACAATGTGCTAATTACGGCCACCTCTTAACTACGTGGGCATCACAACCAAGAAACATGTGCACAAATGGCGGTGGCTGTTATTAGCATACTTTTTGAGGTTATGGAGAAATTAACCCATACACGACAAGTGTGCCAATTCCAGCCTATCGTAATGCACTTGACTCCTCCAACGGACGTGTGAAGCGGAGACGGTGTGCTAATTTCAGCAAGGGGGAGGAGTTTTTTTCCGCGTTACCCCACGTGATGAATGGTCGTAATTGGCACACTTTCTCAAAGTGGCTCGAATTAGCCCACTTCCCCCTAGTATTTTGAACTCACCACGGCTATGGCTAGGTCCATGGTCATCATGAAAACAAAGATAGCGAAGAGGAAAATGTAGAATTTCATGCTCAATGTTTTGATCGTTGTAGAACGAAAATGGTCAACTTGGAGGATTATTGAGCTCAATAAAAATTCGTCTAAAACGTGTTATTTATACCAGACAGAATCTATGCGAAAGAGCCCATCGATTGACCACACAACTCTGTGGCTAAAAATATAATCTACACGGCGGTCCATAACTTCTTTATGAAACCTTTACTGCCCAAACAGTGGAAGCCAGCCAACCCTTCAGTCAAGAATTTTGTATTTGAAAGCAGTTTGGCCAAAATTTCACTTTTCCGGCTTATTGATCCATCGTCACAGTTGTGCGAGTGACAAAAAGTTATGGACCACCCCGTCATTACTTGTAAATGAATTGCTGGATTTTGACCACACGTCTAGTCATTTCTTAGCTTAATAACGCAAATTAGCACACGAGACGGAACTCTTTGATGTAGCGATCGGCTTCTCTGAATGGTATCGGGCGACACTCCACTGATAGTTTTGCGTTTTTGACCAATTATTATTTCCGACGCTTTCTTTTCATGAGACGCCAATTTCTAATTTCATGCTCAATGTTTTGATCGTTGTAGTTGTAGAACGAAAATGGTCAACTTGGAGGATTTTTGAGCTCAATGAAAATTCGTCTAAAACGTGTTATTTATACCACACAGAATCTATGCGAAAGAGCCCATCGATTGACCACACAACTCTGTGGCTAAAAATATAATCTACACGGCGGTCCAT
>JAQFYE010005155.1:0-12312 GCA_034694305.1 Protaphorura glebata | reverse complement strand
ATTAAATACTTTAGAAATTGTGTGTAATTGTAATTGTAATTTGTAACTGAATTTATATTTTTCTCAATTACTTTTACCACTACTTATAATTAGGGCTCGGGCGGTCCTGGTCCTGGACCGGGACCGGGACCGGACCGGCGGTGCCGGTCCCGGTCCAATGTTTTTTAGGACCGGTGAAATCGGTCCAATCCCGGTCCGGTCCCGGTCCTGCGTTTCGGACCCGGGACCGGACCTGGATTGGATCGTTAGGACCGGACCGGTACATGCTAATTACATGTACATATATATACGGTCCAAACCCGGTCCGGTCCGGTCCCGGTTCCAACGTCAGGACCGCCGGTCCGATCCCGGTCCTGCCCTCAGGACCGGACCGTTCGAGCCCTACTTAAAATTGTGACCATCAAATAGAAAGATGTAACTATGATGTTAGCACACATAAAATCATCATTTCGAGAAAGTAATTTGAATTGTAATGTGTAATTCTAATTCCATTTTCAATTACAATTGTGTACGCAATTGTAATTGAAATTAATTATTTATTCAATTTTGTCCACGTAATTGTAATTGTAGTTAATTACTTTCGAAATTTCCAAATGTATTTGTAATTATAATTAATTACAATAAAAAATGAGGGTGTAATTTTGTGATTAATTACATATTTAAAGTAATTGACCCTAGTCTGGTAATCCTATAAATTCAACAATTATTGAACAGTAATAATGAAATGAAAATAATCCAGGCGTGAAATGGAACCGTACATTCCTGTCGTCGCAAATATTGACGAATTCAAAGGAAGTATCACGTTTGCGGGGAAATACACAGGACCAGGGGTTTATAATGAAAAGCGTGTGCTACTATTAGGCAGTGGGCCTTCCACAATTGACATTTCACTTGATCTTCTACCAATTGCAAAAGAAGTTTGTATTAAAACCATCAACAGTGTTCCCTAACTCTTAGTTAAAGGTTTAGTTTTTCTTTATTTCAACACAGGTCATTGTTAGTTCCAACCCTCTGCCGAAAGTATTCAATATTGACCAAAAATTCCCTCCTACCGTTCGAAAAGTTGGTCCATGGAAATCTGCTACCTCGGATGGATTTATTCTACAAGATGATACAAAATTGGAAGGAATTGATGTTGTCATATTTGGGACTGGTACGCAATCAATTTCAAAAAATATATCTGTAATTATGACTTCACATCTTTATTAATAGTAAATTTTGACCAGGGTACGACTTCAATCACAGTTTTCTTGCACCGGAGTGCGGGATTTCATTAGAAAATGGTAAACGTGTGAACTTCTTGTACAGACACATGGTCAATGTAAAATTCACAACCATGTGTTTTAGTGGTGTGGCATTTTATGGAGCTGGATTCTCCTTGTTTAGTGTTTTGGTAGGTTCAATGTACTGTTGCTTAAAAAAACTCTACCCCTCGATCTCATTCTTCACCGCTTAGGGAATTCGATTCCGGTAACTTATCCGGAAAATCTCGGGAAAATTAATTTTTTACTCAAACACCTACACAACTCGAAATAAGTACCAAAAAATGTGTTTGAAGGAAAAAAAATCGGCCAGGAATTTTTTCCGGAACAGTGCCCGAAAAACGAAAACCTAATCCCCATCCATATATAGGGAGTAGTTTGGAGACTAGTGGTTTGTGTAGGGATTAGGGTTTTGTTTAACGGTCACTGTTCCGGAAAAATTTCCGGAAATTTCTTTTCCCCCCTTCAAACCCATTCTTTTGTCCTTCTTTCGAGCTGTGTAGGTGTTTGAGTGAAAAATAATTTCCCCGGGATTTTCCGAAAAAGTGACCGGAATCGATTTTCCTAATTGGTGAAGAATGAGATCGAGGAGTTGAGTTTGTTTATAAGCAACAGTAATGATTGCCGAAATTATTAACGATGCATTAAAAAAATATGTATAATGTTTGTATACATCATTTAGAGCAAGTGGATAATGAAGGTACTCGATGGAACCATAAAATTACCAAATGAATATGACATGATGGTGGAAATTACAAAACGTCGTGAAGAAATACTTTCTCTTGGATTAAACGAGTTTGGATATGCTCACAATATTGCTATTCAACAATGGTCACTTTTTGATAATTTGTCAAAGGAAGGCGGATTTACTTTGAATCCATATGCTAAGCAGGTCTATGAACATTTGCTACCTAGAATCTTCAATGCTCCAGAAATTTTTCGAAGAGATATGTATAAAATTATTGATGAAAATACTGTACATGTTGAAGTTGCTACTTGAGAATGGAAACTCATGTAGTCCAAATATAAATGGATTCTGAAATCTGTGGACTTGAACTCTTTTTGATTCAGTATATTATGATTCACTACAGTACAAGGTCTCCGCTTGAGGGAAATACGGACATATATTTTTATTGTATTTAGTAATAGTTTCAAATTGTAGGTGTATCCAATATAATCATAATTTTGGCCCACGCGTAATGTAGAAAACAAAACTGTCTGCATCAATTAAGCCGATACACCAACACGTCTGCGGCAAGTCTGTCAACAAATTAAAAATAATTAATGTATAATGCGTTCTACAGGCATAGAAATCTGGGAATCGTAATAAGAATAGTTCCGCATTCATTGTTACATTAATTTTCTTGTTTATGTGAGCCAAAGAAACTATTCTGAGAGTCAGCGCCGCCATGCACAAACAGAAAAAAACCATACAACCATACAATGCACATGACAGAAGTTACCCGGGTAACCGGGAAAAGAGTCTGTATTCCTTTAGGACGCAATTCCACTTCTAATGTATTTCCTCAGTATTCTTGTATAATCAGTAGCCCGTACAGTTACTCTCCGTAATTTATCTTCATTAGTTTAATTTTATTGGCAAATTAATCGACCAATTTTAACCCTACGTTCCACAGACCATTGTCCATCGTCCTACTGACCATAGACCTTCGTTCCTGCTTTCCCCAAGCGATCCCCTAACCCCTGCTGAGCTTGTACGTCCGGAGTTGTGCAGAACAGTATCGGAAGATGTCACAATCATTGAATTGAACAATTGAAGTTGAACTGTTTGATTTCCTCTCCAAATTTAGCTAAACGAAAAGTTGCATCGTATAACCATGTCATTACGTAAATCATAGTACAACATGACATGTTAATTTCTTGTCCACCTTAATTACAAGAAAGCGCTTAATTGACTTAACAATCTTAAGCAATTAATCAGTTTCAACAAAGTAATTACCGAATGAAGGTCACCCTGTCATCGTCTAAATTAACGCCATTTTCGAAACTGTTATGGTTTAATATTGCATTAAAACGTCCAAGAATATTTTATATTCGCAATCGCCCGTAACTATCAAGTTCACTTTGTTTAGGCACAGATGCATAGATTAGCTAACTTCGATAGGCTGGATTGAAAAAATATGTAGAAGTTGGAATGTCCTGTGTGGCGCTGTAACTTCAACAAAAACATCGAACAGGTGTTTAAAATAATTCGGCGGAACATTACCATACTTGTCTCCATTAATGGGACATATCGGCTAAAGAAGAATACCTAAATCCAGCGAGCCAATCATATTCTTTTAATACGACTCAAACATTTTGTGATAACGTGTGAATTTATTAAGGTTATAACGTACTTATAGGCTACATTGAAACAAAAAAGTGGTGACTTGTAGCGTGTGTACTAACGTTATCTGTGCTAACGAATATTAACATAGTAAGTATTAAATGAGAGAAACACGGTTATACTCTTATCTATAATCGTATTCAAACTTCCCAAAATGTTCCGTTTATAGTCGAAAAGGCTGAAAACCATGAAGGACATCTCCTTTAGTGAATACCAATCTTTGGCCCAAACGGATTTCCTCGGATACCGCAATATTCCAAGGTCAAGAATTCGTGATGACAATGCGTGAAATTGTGAAAGACAATCAAGAAATAATATTTGCAAACCGGAGAGACAACAAGCAAGTGTGCATACAGACAAGTACAAAATTGGTGTCAAACCTCTAATCTTCACAAGCATAAAAAGAACAACCGCGTCCGAGAGTAGAAAAAAAATGACAAGGGCAAAGATTGCAAACCCATACATTTCAATATAATACACACACAAGATATAAGTACGACGGTATATATGCAAGAGCTCCTTTTCATAAATAACGCGTTTTCGACCCAGTGCTCCGGATTTCATTCTTTCACTGGAGAAATAGAAATCAGTTAATCGATTAATGATAAGATAGAAACTAATTTATTTAAACTTACAGCGTAGTTTTCAAGACGTTCACTTGCATGGACAAGTACACACCCAACATGTAGATATGAAATTGTCCCACAAAATGTATGTAGCAATGAAGGTATAATTCAACCAGAGCGACTAACGAGAGATATAGGCGTGTGCTCGCTTGAAGGTCCGGGTAAAAATTGAGTATTGTCTTCATACCGAACATGGCTACAAATAAGTAGTTAATGGCCGTGATGCATCCATGAAACATGAATATATCCATCATCACACCCTTGACTCGAATCGAACCGGACAATGTTTCCTCTAGAAAAAAACACCAACACTTGTACAAACAAGTTCGCCCCTTGAAAAAAATACTACTTACCGTCTTTCCTCTGTAGTACCATAATTTGGTTAAATACGCTAATAGCCGTATTTCTGTTCACCATCGTAACTGAAAATATTACAATGTTGCAGCCGAGAAAGAACATGTGTGCCAAAATGACTAGCAAGTCGTATGGTTTGGTGTAAATTAAATAGTATGCGAAATAACATGTTTTCCCAAGTGCAAATGTGGAAGCCAAGATCACGTTGAACTTCCACGCTAATAGTTTAATTTTTGCAGTGGCCTGAAAGGACCTAATATCATCATTCCATATAAACGGCAAAAAGTTGACCAGGTTTCCCATGTAATCAGCGTCCACAATTCGCCTTGTAAGTCTTCTCTTCAAATACCACCGTCGAAACCGTAACCAATATTCCATGTTGTTTAACTTACTATCGGGTGATTGACAGATTCAGAAATCTAATAGAACATTTTGTGCCAATAAATAAATTTGCTAAATAGATGAGAATTATGTGGTTTGGATTTTCGAATGAACGTACCTTTACAATACACAGATACAATTCCTAGTTTCTGGAGCGACCCTGCACGCTAAATGACCTGAAACATTTGTTCAAAATGTCTCATTCTCGTATGCAGTAAAAATGCCTTATGTATATGCTAGTGCGCGACTTATGCGAACAGTGGCACATATTTCGCAACATATTTCTGTCCGTATCTACCGAGAAAGGAACAGAATTGTGCACTCAGTGGTATAAAGCACTTACCTCCCGGTTCAAATTTGATCAAAAATTTATAGATGGAAAATCGAGAGTCAAGAATGCCTATACCGGCAGCGTCAAGAAGTAGAGAATCAAATGCTATTTCAAAGGGAAGTATGATGCAATTAAACCTCCAAGTATATCAACTAATGTTGTTTATGCAAGGAGCAAGCTAAAGAAATGTTAAAGCTTGAGAGATGTACTTCACCCCCATCAGATAAATTTCACTATTTAAGTGCATAGAATCAATCATTCAAAAGATGGAAGCTCTCTGGTCGATAACCCAATTGGCAATACACCGTATACCGTCAACCAAATACTAAGAAATAGGAATATTGGACTTAAATAAAAATAGAGATATATATCAAATCGCCAATAATTGTATAAGCGATGAGTCTCCGTGTTTGGAAGAATTTAGAAAATGCCATTTTTCCAACTCCCAGCAACGTTATTTATTTAATTATTAATTCAAGACAATACCCTTGAATGAGGTCGTTACAAGGTCCCGTTGTAGTCACGGCTCAATATTCACATACTTAAAGGATGTATGATTAAAGAAATATTCAATACATTTTGTCAATTCACTCGCTGTCAATTTATTTGGGGAATACCATTTCAAAGTACCAATATTAGACACTTAATAAAATTGTGAGAATGAAAACTTTTATTACAATAACTGAACAATTTAACAGTGCGTTTAACTAACATGCTAAGAAACAAATAAGATAAATGTCAAAGTGCTTATTATATTGATACTGACATTCACTTCATAAAAAGTATAAATTATATAAGCGGGGGTATGTCGGAGTTGTCCTTCTGTGTTCTCCGCTGCTTTGTACATAAGACAGTTCATCACGGCCCATGAAGCTGCAGAATATCCTCACTTAACTCTCGAGTCTGCATTTTGGAAGAAATAGCAACCACTAATGCAAAGATAGAATTTCCGATTTGATAATATTATTGTCCAGTGCTATGATTATTGCCAAAATGATGTTCGCCAATGAAATGAATGAATATCCAATTCATGTTGTACATTTGTCCTAAGTGGATGACAATTTCGTACGACTTCCCACAGTTCGTTGTCGACAGTACACGATTGTATCATCCCTCTGGAATAAACAAATTATTTTCTTTCCGGAAGATCCACATTCAGGACATACGGGTGTATCGTGCGCTGAATTTTGGATCTTGAAAAACTCTTGGTAGCTAGAAGACATAATCTGCGTAAAGTTATGATGCAAGGCGATGTCCGGGAGAATTCTAACTAGCTTCAGTCCGCAGATTTGTGGAAGAGACACATATATTGAGCCGTTCCGCAACAACACAACAAATTTGAAAAAAAAATCAGGTTATTCCACCGTTCCGGGGAGAAACTGAGCACTGCAGAATAAGCGCAAGTCAACGTGAAGTAAGAAATTTGACTGTGACTAGATTTTGGAAGCCAAGATTTATTTCATTTATTCATAGGCTATACAACAGTCATTATAACAATAATGAAATAGCAGAAATTTTAAATTAATGGTTCTGAGCATTATTTCAAATCGATGAAGTCACAAGCAGAGGAAATAATGAGTCACAGAGTTGAGTCGTGTATATTGCATAGAAACTAGACTATGTTGCACTTTGGTAGCAAATAGAGCCATCATCACGTCGGCGGACAAAGACATAATGATATGGCGAGAACTTTGAGGTTGATGTACTAATCGCTTCATTTTCTGCTTGACTCAAGTATCCTGAACACTTGAGAGCCATGTTTAGAAATAAGCAAGTTCCTGAACATAAAGCTATAGCTGATGTGTAACTTCCCAGTTCCAGGTTAACAAGCAAAAAAGAAAGGTAACGAACAAATCAATGATGAGAACTGGCAACAAGAAAATTAAAACAGAAACCAACAAACTTAATGGAACGAGGCAAAAAAGATTTATGACCTTAGTCGGAAAGGGACCCTTGTTCCAAACTTTATTATAAAACACGGACCACGGTAACCATGCAAAAAACGACCCTACATATTCAACATTCGGTGGCATTTTGATACTACGGATACTGAAATAATTTTTGATTGCTGAACATATTCTTGACCAACATGATTTTGTCGGCACATGTCGAAACTGATAGTCTTCGGATTCCACCTATTGCGTCATTTCCGTGTCTTGATCTTGAATCCTGATCCCTCGTTCTTCAACCACTTTTCGTTTTTGTAATTTCCAAAGATCATTATGCAAAGCTCCGTCAATGGCTATGTCAACAAGTTCTTCACAGATAAATGCCACAAGTCTTATCATGAGGACCCACAATAGAAGTGTGAATTCGTCCGCCGTATAATTTCCCATTAGTAATATGGTGAAATAATTAACATATAGGAAAATGCCAATGTAAATGCTGAGTCGCTGCAAATTCCATAATTTGTGTGTTTGGATCATAACGTCGTAGAATAGCTCGATTCCAATCGTTGATATCAATGCCTTTTCAGTTTGTGTTAAGTGCACCCCATTTTTGTTGCTCACGCCCACTACTGTACGGACAATGAAGAATAGTAGTGCCATATTGTCAGTGAGTAAGAATACCAGGTAAATTGCACCCATTCCACGATATTTTGGTGTTGTGAGCAAGTTTAGTATCAAGTTCTGTTCATCCGATGATGTATTTTTATTTCGAGAGAATTTGCTGTCGGAATCGGGAAGACTCGATATCTCGGTTGCCTCCTGACCCTCTTCCGATTCGCCATCTCTGTTTTTAAATCCAAATATCCTGTTGTCATGCAGGAGACACAGAATAGACATGGAGTTGATGTACATACTCATTAATATCGTATCCTGATTATTGAATGATACGAATGCGTGATTCCGTGACGGCTGTGTTATGGATCGTTCCGGCGCCATTGTGGTCTCAGGTCCGTTTTCACCGAAGACTCCACGAAAAGAGAACTGGATCTTCTGAAAACGACAAATGGGGAATTGGAGTGGCGCTATAGAATAATACCTGAACCTTCGATGTATTGATAATTCATCTACGCAAGGTCCCTTGAGGGTTTTGGAGAAGTTTCTCATCATCTAGGTTATTATTTTTTTGGATATGTACATACTTTCCAAGAAACAATTTTTCAGACTTTGAGGATTTTCTTTATTTTCCAGAAGTCCATTGGATTTACTATGCTAAAATGTTTGAAATAGAATGGATAATTTACTTTAGTAGAATTGTAGAGTCCTTTTGAATTTAGACAACTGTGGAATGAAATGATGCGAATTCTGGATTTCTCACGTCAGGGTAAGTACCGTCTTTTAATATGAATAATATTAATGTACTTCAATATAAATACTGGATATTGGCCGGACGTTGCTTGCTTACACTTTCATGATGTCAAACCTAATGTCGACTTCTCGTGTGGCTAATAACAAACTTGTTGAACTACGTAAGAACAAAGTAGTAACACGTAAGTTGCATATACAACTGGAAATGTACTGACGAATGAACTATCCAAGGTTCTAATCCTGGGTTAGGTCAAACCTGTTAGAGCGATGCACTTCTGTGCAGTGGCCAGTGCTGCGGTTGCGGTACTAGAAAAGTAATTTTTTTTAAATAGTGCCAATTGTCTTTCATTTTTAAGATTCTAGGAAAGCAAATCCCATGGTGCTCTCCCCAAAATCCGATGTCAAGCCAAAATATCATCAAGAATCGAAAACCTTTTTACAATAAACAGTATGAAGGTTTAGCAGAACCAATTCGCACAGAAAGCACATCTACATGTATTTTTGCCAAGAAATCAATATTCTGTGTCATAATATTTAATTAAATTGATTTCTGAGCAATCGAATCGGTGATTAGCAAATCGCGAAGTTCCCTCGTGAGGTACAGTGTATGATCTGTACTGTTGTGCTCGGCTTGCTTATTCTCGGACTTCTTTGGAACTTGTACCTCATTACAATTTCACATTTTGCTAATGTAAGTTTATCGGACCAACAAGGTCCTTGCTTGCGACTGACTCACACTCGTGCCGACTTGCATGACTCAGATCCTTGCGGTTAAGGTGCAACAAATATTTATTTCTCATCAGTATGCAGCCCAAACACACACACCATAAAGTTAAACAACTAACGCGCACAATGTCTCCACATTATATTAGTCGAGAGTTTAAAACTTAAAGCTAGTCAATATTGATAAAGTATTCGTGTATTTAGTATTCCAGACAGATCTCACAATTAGTCGGGTTCCAAAATCTACTTCAAGACGACCTTCCCCAATGTTAGTTTCGGATGAATTTACTAAATATTCTTGTAAAGAACTCAAGCGAACATTGTAAATTAGAATTCATTAATACAATCCATGGGCTAATTTTTGTGTTAGTAGTTGTTGTCACTAAATAAAATAAATAAATACAGGGGATTTAAAATTTGCGTACAAATTTTATACAAAATTAATGTTCATTACACACATATTTTCATATCTAATTTGTAATTCTATACTTTTCTGCATGTGTTTTTTATCATGAATAAGGGAAAGTCAGGAGTTATGATTGTGACTTCATTATTCAACTGCAAGGCAACAAAAATAATTCGCAGATAAAAATGCAATGGGGAAAGTAAAGACATGATCGTAAACCTATCGACGGCTGTTTTTCTTACAGGGCACTTTACATTTGTACATTGCAAAAACAGTTCAGACTGACTAACATCACTCAAACCAGATATTCTTGCCAGAACCAATAAATAACCATCTGGACGCATGTCTCAAAAGTCAATGTAACAATATTGTACATTATGGCTTAGTTTACATGCCACGAGTAAATCCACATTTGAAGCTGAGATTTTGAAATAGGGGGTCGGCTAAGTCGGGATTCCTCGCGCATGGCAGAAGGCGGTGAGGGTTCACATGGAAGAGCATTGAGCGGAAATGTGGATTTGCCTCTAAATCTACCTCGTGCAAGTGGGTTAACACAAAAATCCCTGCTTACTGCCCCCTATTTCAAAATCTCTGCTTCAAATGTGGATTTTCAATTGGCATGTAAACTAAGCCTATGTCCTTATGTTTTCGGAAAATTGTTAAGCACTCATCATAATTTGACAACTTTCCTAGTATGTAAGCTCATACTGTGAAAAGCAAGAAGAAAAGTGAATAAGGAAGAGTTTTGCATAAATAGTCTATTTTTGTTGCATAAAATGCCGGTGACGACTTAACTGGTAATACGGGAGAGCGATGGGTAACCTAAAGCGTCGTGTCAACAGATTAGAATTAACATAAGCTGGGTTTTAATTCGTTGCTTGGATGTATACCTGGATAGTATGAGCTTACCTATTAAGTTCATCGAGAGCAGCAATCCTCTTGTCCAAGCTTCAAATTGAACAAAAGTAAAATGAGATATTACGAATATTACAAGCACACGATTCCCATAAAATGCTCCCAATGTTAAATTAAATAAAATTAAATTTGCGGCTTTCCTTAATCAACGTATCATGAGTACAACTCGCCACCTTATGTCAGTTATTTAATTACAAGTCCTTGCTCTTGTATCTCCTTGTGAGTAATAAAATCCCAAACCGCGCCGTCACGAGTGGTGTCTGGAGCGTTTATTCGAATAAAGAAATCCTTGTTTATTTAAACAAATGTTGAAAGAAGTCGTGTCAGTACTAAATAAACCGAAGTCCCTTAAATGAATAGTCAAAACAAGGCAGAGTATGATTGTATGTGTTTTTATATAGAAGAACGAAAAGATCAATAATACAAATTTTAACAGAGACAAGTTCAGACCAAATGTTATCGAGTCAATGTCTGATAGAAAAGTAAGTTCCAGTTTCCAGAAAGTCATTGCTTAAGTAGACCTCAGTTGACCTCTAAAAACTCTAAATAATCACGAGTTCCAACACACAATGTACATTTAGGTTCTATCTTATTACACGCGGACAGAGATTAAGTCAAGTCATACGTAATCAGATACACGAGAAATGAATATTTAACAATTCAAAGGAATTCAAATGCGTACAATACTATACAATGCACTGCCCACACAACATAAAATACATACTATGGAGTTCTCATTTGAGGTCAAACTCAACAAACACAAAATATGATTAATGGTAAAATGTTAATAGATATTCCAAATAATTATGAGTCCAAACAAATGTCCTTGCGCATCTACCACGCGTCATTCATTTGTCGTGAGAGTTACAGGCAAGTTTGTTCGTCGAGATCTGCATTTGGAAACGTCACAAAAGGCGCGACGAAATGTTCGACCTACGAAGAAAAGAGAGAATTGGCCTCGGAATTTAGTGAGAATCCAATATCTGCGATATTAGGTTTGGTTGTTAGTTTCTTGTTTAGAGTTGCATTTGAACACTTCACAGAAGACTTGACGAAATCTTTTACTCATCAGGAAATAAATGAGAAAGTTGGCTTCTGAATTCAATGAAGTCGTTGTCGTCGTGATTTTAAATAATATGTCTTTGTACGTATCCCACAACTCGTAATCCAATACTGAAATAGTCATATCTACGACATATGGTGTGTAACAGATTCCAAAAACCAATACAACACGAAGGAGCATTCGGGCGACAGAGGAGTCATCTCGTTCCGTAGAAGTCATCGTAGATCTTGATCTCGAAGCGGCTCTTATCTGTAAAACATTTGTTAGTATTGATATCATGTATAATAATTTGGGTTAATATTAAGGCAGCTTCTGAAATAATAAATAACGCTTCCAAAATCATAGACACCGCTTCTATTTTAATTAGAAGTCGCTACTAAAATAATAAACGCCGCTTCTACTTTAATTACAAATCAAAACTAAAATCATCGACGCCGCTTCTGTTTTAATCACTTTCGCCACTAAAATAATAGACGCCGCTTCTATTTTAATCAAATCGCCACTGAAATAATAGATTCCGCTTCTGCATACATTAATTGCCACGGCGACTTCGATTTTCGGCAGGAATCGTACTCACGTCGTAGAGGGTTAGAGGGTCAGGCAAAAATATATTGTTTGTGCAAACAGCAAAATATGGACCAAGTCATACC
>JAQFYE010005154.1:0-12312 GCA_034694305.1 Protaphorura glebata | reverse complement strand
ATTGAGACAAATAGAATTCATCATTCGATAATCGACTTTGGACCTCGTAGGTGGTTGAATTTCTATTCAATTTAACAACTAGTCATCAAATGTAATTGAGAAAAAAGTAATTTCAATTACAAATTACAATTTCAATTACAGACATCTTCGAAGTAATTGAATTACAATTACAAATTACAGTCGAAATTTGGGATGTAATTAATTACAATTACAATTACAATGTAATTGGCCCAAGTCTGGTCTGAAGGAGGCAAGTTAAACCCGGCTTTGTGATCGGTGTTTTACGCTAAGTATTTAAAGTTTGGGAAGAACCCAACCCAAGAAGTCCACTCAGATGACCCGCCAGGATAAACAGTATTAACTGTATGGTAATAATAAGGTGATATGCCATTGGATGATAATAAGGAGGTTCTGCAAAGCTAGTCTCAGACCTGGGTGATAGCCCGTGTGTGACCGAGAGCGTTTCCGACGGCAAGCGATGATTTGTTGATGACATTTGAAGGTCGCTGAAGGTCAATTGAGTATTTGTAAGGATGTGTTCAAATTGTATGCATATAACTTTTTGTATGAAATATATTTTAGCTACTGTTAACATATACACAATTGATACGTCAGTAACTGCTGTATTTACGATTCCTATGTGACCTGGTTCGGATAGCAAAATGTGACCATATTCTACAGGTGATCACGACTGCTGGAGATTAACGGTATGACGGAATATCGGACGACGCGATGCGATACTCAGCTAGCTATCGCCTAACTTTTACAAAATAAATCACAGTACTGTAAATTTTTGGAATTATGTACAAGGCCAGATATTAGGGCGTATCGTTTGTTCCGTCGCCAATGAAAATTGAAATAACTGGCAGCAACATGAGATGAACACATTGGACTCAATTTTTATTAGTGCAAATTTTTAATTTCTCAACATCAACAACAACAGTGCTTTATAACAATCACATCAAGATCGATCAAGACAAATTACACACCCAGCACAACGAATGTAACAACATTTCAAGGTCAATTCTAATTTCTAGTCAGAATATCGGATTCCGATTAAATCAAACTCAGCAAAGACACAATACTACTTTCCTCAAGAAAATCGAATCGAACCACAAAAACCTTAATTCTATTTAGGCCTTATTCAATTCAGCGATTGTGAATCGTGACTTTTTCTGTGTCACTTTTGTCATTCCTATTTCTTACTGCACTTCATTCATGTAACACAAATTCGGCATTAGACAATTTCAAAGTCAACAGAAACATACAGTCGCCTCGTTACACTGAATTTGTTTGATTAGACTGGGCTTCCCAGTGTCTTTCATTGATTATTTCATATATTTCGGCTAGTGTTTCTCGTTTGAAGAAGGAAACTACTTTACATGTACCAAACCGCCTTTTAGAGGTCAAATCAGGTGTCCTGTGCCATCCTTTTGTCGGCAGATAAGCTTTCAAGTCATTACTTGACATTTTTGAAACAGTTCAACAAGTTACTTTCAGGTATAATCTTCACAAAAGTGAAAAACGTAGTTGGCAATGATAACGAGAAACTAATTTTGTATTCGAATAAAACATTCGTATTCATGACCAGGATACAAATCCTAAACTCTTTAGCGTCATGGCCTGAGTTTCACATGAAAAGCGATTTCCTTGTAAAATAAAGACACACATCAAGTCTTGTATTCAGAAGAGGCAATATAACGAAGGCAAACTTGATTATTAGTCCAACTACGTCGTAAGTACCAGAATAATATTGATCAACAAACACTGAATACTAATGACAATTAATACAATTAGGAGAGCGAACAAAATAACTAATTAGTGCATTGAATTGCTAAGGAGAGCATGCCAATGTGGAGTTTGCCTAGAGGATTCCGGATGATACAATATCTGGGCGAACTTTACAGATATCTTTTACACTTTCAGTCGTAATTTTGATAATTTAGATTGAGCCAATTTCATGCAGAATTCCAAGGCCATTCATAATCAAGTCAATAAGAACAAAATAATTGTCTAACATTTTTGCCTTACTTGAAGATGAAATAAACTATGCTCTCTAATACATTCGACAATAAAATTTGACAGTTTCTGAAGCCATTTTTAATGGAGGATTTATCTAAGGACCTCCCTTGACGTGAGACTGAAGAAGTAAGATTTTCCAATACAGATATGTTTTGTGAAAGCAAATTAGACAACCGTCATTGTTTCAAAAATTCAGAAAATTCAAATCCGTTGAAGAATTTCTGAACTCTATTTCCTATAGGCCTTTGACGAATTGTAATACTAGAAATACATCACCGCGCTCTGCTGTTGAAAAATATGGTGCTAACCATTCTTGAATTCAAGGTAATTTTGGTACTTCATAAATATTATTGTAGAACATTCAACTGTGAGGTGTAAAGACACCGATATGTGCGTTCATTTGATTGTCCATTAGTCTTTTTGTTATTTAACGTTAACATATTTCCTTTAACTTTTTTTTTGTCTACATTGTACCGTACTGCTCAGATAAGTCTAAGAACTACGAAATTTATATTTTAAGGTGACTTGAAATCGGATAATACTCGACACGTTACGAACAATGCACTAACGTGAACACGACACATAAATTCGAAAAATTCATTGGATTTTATCATTTAATATTACGTAACAATATTTAACGGTTTGTGACCTTTGTTACACATCTAACATCTATAAACTTCTCCATTAACAAAGAAATCAAATTTCTTCCAAGAGACTCAATATTTTCAACGAGATACGTACACAGTAGTACTATGTAGAGCTCAAAACACGATTCGTAATTTCTAACATAAACATTTTTTTAATAAACTATACATATCACTTCAGAGACTCGAATACGTACGTACATATATTGTTACTTCGTATTAAGCAACGACTTTTCACGTTAGTTGATTGTCTCTAGATAGGAGTGCTGGTAACAAAAATTTTTGCTTTTTTTAATAGTTGCCAGAGTAATAAGGAACTTTGGAAATTTTGACATTTGGTGGAAATTGCTAAAGCTGATTTGAACGTGTAGCTTACTCCTGCCAAATGTTTGTAGGTTTTTGGTAAACTGCTACCAGCACTCCAGAAAAAACTATCAATTGCATGAAAACTTCTTGGTAATACAATTTACTTTAAAACACTTAACTTAAAATAAGGTTTCTACAATGTTTAGTTACAATTGTCGGGGTTTTACAAGTTATATCGGGTGATTTCGAAAACTCAGGACTAAAGTCAGTCCCAAAAACTCGGCAATGGTCATGCAGCTGACCTGAACTTATCGGCAGTTTGATTTTTAAATTGGGCACTGGATTAGACTTTGTCCTTCGTTTTCTAAATAGCTTGACCAGTACCAGTTTTCCATGCCCATTATATTTATTCGGGCTGCAATTTTTGTCCTTGACTACCTTACGTACTAAAACTTAACTAGAAAACATAAACACGAATTTAACCTAAATTGCATAGTCCTTTAACCAGTATTCTTTTAATCGCGCTAAGCGGCACACTCGGCAAATACGTACATTCAAACCAGTAATCATATAAGGACTTCCTTTAATCTTTTGACTTGGACTCTGGTGTCTTTTTTGGGATGACTTTTCTTAATTTCATTTTTGTTTCATAATCTAAATGCTGAACAAGTTCTGGTTCCCTGTACTTTTACTTGGCAAGAGATGAAGATATGGTTATTCCTCTCAAGATAATATTTTAATTTTGTTTTTGAAACTCTTATTTGTTTAATATGCTGGTGAAGTTGTACTGGCGGTCTTTACAACTCGATTTCCTTGGGCAATATCGCCAGCCCGCCATGAGATGTACTTCAAGTAAGCATCGAATCCATAGACCAACATTGCAACGTATCCGAAGAACTGAAAAGTGTTTGGGAATTGGAACTGTTTACAAAACGTCTCAAAAATATTTTTCATTTGCATATAGAAATAAAATTTTCACTTACAGCAGCCGCTGCCAATGCGCTTTCGTATGAACCTTTGGTGGCTGCAGCCGTTGCTGCTGTGAAATAAAAGAACGCCCAAATAGCGCAATACACCCATTCCTGAAATTATATAAACATAGGTATTTCATATTTTATGCTTTGAAACAAGTTGTTCACTAACCGAGTGAAATGATTTGTTCAGATCTTTTGTAATAAGATTCTTTCGTTAGAACACATTTTCTTAAGCAGTTTGCAAAACACCAATGCAAAATTGGCTTTTTCTCGAATAAAAATTAAAGAAAACTGTATTATTTAACAGAATAATGCTACAAAAGCTCGGAAGAAATGAATCCCCATGGGACATAGGCCAAAAATTGGTAAAACACCGTTAGACTATGAAAGTAACTGCGGTGGTCCGGAATTTCCGGACCAACATGTGAATACTTCAATTCAGTGACCTATACACAGGTCACATCCCTTTTCAGTTCTCAAAGTCAGAAGCAAAGAGTTTGTCTTATGATTGTAACTATTTTTTTCCTCACCAATTTATTGACCAAATTGCAAAAATGATCCCATTCCCTGCACGGTCTCCTTTCAAAATAAGAAATATTTGTCAAATTGAAATCCTTACCACAAGTAGCCAAGGGATGCTGTACATTTTCTCGACCACGTGGAACAAGAACAAAACGAACAAAATTAGTGTGATCCAGAAACCTCCCATGGACACCAGACTAAACCACTGGACAGGCCCGGACGTGTGATTAATAGCGGCTACCACGCAAATAAATCCAATCAGATTTAACACCTAATGGAACAAACAAAACACAGAAAGAATTATACGTCAAAATCGATAATTGCATTAATCGCTCGCTTCATGATGCTGACATTCGATTCGGACTCCTGCGATTGGAATTAATAATTAACACAATTTCAGAGATAATCGAAGTGTCCTCCTCATTTGAGGTTAAAGGTCAAACGTTTAATTTTCTTTCTAGTCCGAAAATGGAGTACCTATTCGAATCTAGTTTCAGAAGAAATGGCCACTCTGATTAGAATATGGCAGTATGTATGTTCTCTGTTTCTTTTGCAGATGTAAACCTCGGATCAAGTTAAACCGTTAAGAATTAGTAATTTAGAATATCCTGGTCGCTTCTTGGTAGGTTTTCTTAATTTTCGTTACTACACGTTTGTGGATGTAGATTCTGGCTAAACCTAAAGATTATCGTATTCCAAAAATTGCAAGCAGCGAATTCAAACTCTATAAACCGATAAAACTCGAAATTCGTTATAACTAGTTTTAACTAGTTAAAAACCTATAGCACTTTAACCCGACCAAACCTATAACTTAACCAAAATTGACCTCATCAGGGGTTGAAGGTAAACCGCTTTTGCGGATTTATTGAAATTTCCATATACTTTAAGGTAGTCCTTGCCATCGGGTTTTAATAGTGACATATATACCGACAAGTCGATAATTGTGCTCTTAATACACTTGAAACAATATTATTGTGCGTATACGATTGTATTGGCTAAAATGAAATAGAAATAAATAAACTTGGGTCAAGTGAGTCGATGTGATTTTTACTTCAGTAGTAGTTATTGTCAGTCAGCATTCAAATTATTACTCACCAATTGCGCAGTTTTCAAGGTCCCAGGTAGACTTCGGACATAGGTCGGGTCAAATCTTATATTGGTCACCACAGACGTCGCCGTAGTTGTGGTTGTCGTTGTATGTGTTCCAGGAAATCCAGACTCGGGGTCCGCCATGATTAGACTAGACTTTTCCAACTACCAGCTAATATTTGATATCAATTTCAAAATTATGATTACGTGTATCCACGAATCATTCACACTTCAAAATAGTCTCGTCCACCTGAAATTCAAGAAACAGAATTAGATAACTGAAAATTATGTCGCTCACCAGCGGCTCACGGTCTAAATATACTGTTCAGGGACATTAGCCTCTAAAGTGAAAGGTCTCAAATTTTCATTGTTCATTGTGTGCCCTTCAACAATGTAGAAACTCATATTAACAGTTTCAATGACAATCTATTCTAAGATATAATTTCATTTTATGTTTCAGATTCTTCAAGAGAAAATATTCCACTTGGACTTGTTCGAATTCTTCTAAATGATTTTACAAACTTTTCAAGTTTGAAGTCAGTAAAGTATTATGTAAGGTAGTATAATTTAAATCTGACATAGATCGTCGGAAATCACAAATATCGATTGGATTAAATTTTGAAATTCGAAGAATTTACTGGCTTGGCTTGCCCGATTTCCAAACTTTTGAAAATTTTAACTAATCAATATTGTACCCAAATTAAATATTAATGGCACGTGTTAATATCAAATTCCATTAAAACTTCGTATTCTTCGAGATCAGTCACTTCACATGCACTCAAATCCTACTGAGTGACATAATATTTGATTTTCCAATATTTCGTAAAAATAATTATGAATGACGCCAAAACTTTGGAGTAATTTTGACTAACAATTACTATTAATATTAATTACTCCACAATAGTGTTTTTAACATAAGCCTAAACTTCAGTTTACATCATTGTTATAGAATTCTTCAAAATTCCTGCAAGTTTTCTGACCATTAATTACAAAATAACTACCTGGTTCGTTTGATTCAAAATTTTCTGTCCATTTTTTAACATTCATTGTTGGTAGTTAGATAAATACAAAACACTTGGATTGACTTTCGCATACATTAGAGAATTACTGACACGATGTCAACAGAAATCGGTAATAAAAATTGGGACGAGCTAGAATACAGACGACCGCGATTGACCTCTAATTGTTCATATTTATAAATGTTATTATATTTACCAACAAAAATTAATTCGAGACGTACTGTGCAACTGTATAAGTGAGCTAATTAAATTGACATGGTGAATTAGGAGTAATTGAATATGATTACATTACATTCTATACCCTTGGTCCTCACCTTTTCAGGGTTGGTTTTCTATTGTGTAACTGTGGACTATAATAGAAACCGTAATGCATGCAATGTTTAAAAAACAGGAAGTAGAGCGGATTGCCGAGAATACCGAGACCAAAGGAGTTGTTAAGAGGAGGATATATGTATATGCAGGGTGTTTCAGGAGATTTAGGATGAGGAAAGGGTTAAAAAGGGTTAAATTAAAAGAAAACTTGTGATACACCTTGTAAGAGAAGTACGTAGGAGTTAAGGAGGATTTTTGCTCAAGTCAAGTAGAGAGCATCTAGAATTCAGCTCAAGAACTCAAATCCAATTGTTTTATGATTTCATTCACTCTGCTTAAGCTTTCAGCTCAGCTCATCCACTTCATCTTAAACTTCTTTCTATTTTCTATGCATACTCCAGAAATATTTACAGATGGGTCGAATCGGCCCAGTTTCACAAGGAAGTATTCGAACTTAATCTAACGTTACTTTAGATGTAAATTGACGATTTGATTTATAGGTAGAGGAATACCTGAGATAATAAAAAGGGCTTTCCAATCGAGAGTAGCCTTACGCCTTACCACACAGTAAAGAAGCTGTCAAAATTATACAAAAATTGGCTTTTGGTTAAACAAAAACGGGTAACATAATTTTACTACAAAGCACACACATTTGACAATCGCCGTAAAGTGTCGATTCCATATGGCAGTTCATATGACCTGTAATCTTCTACAATGAAATAGAAACTCAACATTATACCAAACCGAGAAAAACAAAGTCTAGATATAATTCGTGAACATTCTACTGGAATCTTCGTCACTTGGAAGTGACTGGAGTGCTTGGAAGAATTTTGCCAAAAGTCTAAACTGCCAAAGAAATTGGCTATTGATGTCGCCAACATACTACTGAATGAATGGATCAACACACTACAGAACACACTACATTCTACAGAACCACTAAAACAATACATCCTGACTAAATAAATACAGAGCGTAAGCGCTCTGTAAAATGCGGATCGCGCAGATAAGAGAGAGCGAAGGCAGTGAAAAAAGAGCGAGAGACACGAAAGAGAAAAGAGCGAGAAATGGATAGATGTGAGAGACATAAGAGAAAGATAGTAAGAGCGTGGGAGAAGGGAGAGTAAATTACAAATTTAGATTTTTAGAAATTTTAAATACCAGGTTGCCAAGATATTTTACGAACCATGTCAGTGAAGTACAAACCATGATAATTTGACCATTCCCCTACTAGGTTACTAGGTAGGGTCATAGTCTATTAACAAACTCAATTCCAACTATTTTTTTCAAAACTGGTGGACGGCCACCACCTAGACCAAACGAACGAAGAATGTGGTCATCGTCATGTCGTCCAAGGTGAATGACCGAGATCACTCGCGCAAGCAATACATATGCTTCTTCTTCTGTCCGTAATTCTCTCGCGTTGCTAAGGGCTATGGGCTTCAAAATCTTAGAGACTCAAATTCTGATCAATTCTATCGGTTTTTATTTGTGTGAAGCCTATGTCCCTACCTAGTTGAGGATAATAATGTACCTTGGTACAAACCAAGGTAAATAAAACATCTCCCTTAAAGGTAGAGCAGTACCGAAAATAATTTCCAAACTCTCCATTTTTGCAACGGACGAATTTTTGACTGGCAATCCCGTGGCAACGAAATATGAAGTGCATGGATTGCATGGGGCATTTTTGACCTCTGGAGTCATTTTGTAAACAATGAGGTGCACATGGGAGAGATCTATTTCCCATTGCCGTAATATGCACCTGCCGAAAAATAACAACTCGTTGGGGTATTTACTGGCATACCTCTTACAGGAGGTGTCGTCAAGGTTCCTTGGTACAAACAATCAACAAAAGCAAAAAACAAAAACCTCCAAAAAAAATTCTCATCGGAAAATCGATATTTATTCACACTATATTGAATAAGATACCGCTGCATGTTGACCAGGTTTAAATAGGGCAGTACCCCTAGAAGTAGTCCGATCTTGTCCAATGAACTCGATGGAGCTATGGCCCAAGTGTCATGAATGTCAAGGTTGAAGTCGATCAAAGAACAATTACGAGAGTTATCATGCCCCAGACAGACAAACAAACAAAGAACTCTCACAATATCATAATGCTGGGCTCACTTCTTTGCGACTCGCATGATATATAACCAAGACTCTAAAATACCTTAAACGTTTGTAACGTATACTGAGTAGAAAGACTAACGTTAACGCAACGACAGTGATTATCGTTAATAAATGATAATGATATTTTCTTGCCAATGTTCATTTTGGCTTTGCGGAAATGTCTTAAAATTATGCTGTGAATAATCTCAAAAATCCATTAAAGGAGAAGTGGTTTTATTTACAATTTTGATAACCGACACTCATAATTGGATTGAGTTTAATATTGGACAAAGCAGAGTAAAATTACATTATGTATTTTAATGAAATCAATACTAATATACTACAAAAATAAGCGTCGAAGTTGACCATCATGATTCGACCTGCTCCTGAACCACCGACACAATCTAATGAAGACTGACGTCCATTACCAACGACATTCTTTATCCACTTTCGAAAACGCGAGACACGTGTAAAGACAGCTGGCAATGTCTTATTCTTGCAACGCTCTCCTGACACGAAGGACGTAATTCCGCAAACATATTTTTCTTTATCTCCGTTACAAATAAGTGTACCACCAGAGTCTCCTTCGCAGGCAAATGCAGCGTCAATCTCGTTATCAGCACAGATTTGACCCTTGTCATCGAGAAATTCCATAAATTGATAAGCTTTCTTGCACTTATCTACTCCGATAATTGTAAGGTCAGCTTCTTTAAGGACACGTTCTTCCCCGTCGACACCAATTTCCTTAGTTCGACCCCAGCCGATAATCGTTACAGTACCTGGAGAATTTGAGAAATCAGATCTAAAGCAGGGTGCAATCAAGTTTGTAACACAACTTACCCCCATTCTTCACTCTATCGTTGAAATCTGCTTTAATCCAGGTCACGAATTGTCCGTCGAATGAAACTTGACTGCTCAGTCTGATGAGTGCAATGTCGTTCCGAAAATCACGAATAGCTTCATTTGGCTTGAAACATGGGTGTATTATCACTTTTCCAGCTTTCAAAATCTGCCTGCTGCGCTCATTAACTCCTGCCCGGATCTGAATATTCTTTTTGTCGAATTTGTGCACGCATCGTGCAGAAGTCAATACATAATTGCGTGAGACAATGCTTCCTCCACAAATCATGGTTCCTTTCCCTTGTGGCAGCTGGGTAAATAAGAAAACGTGGTGTGGGAATTCATGTGGAGGTGCTACCATTCTTTCTTCCGGGCGAACTTTTGCTATTTTATTTCCCAGAATGCACCACACAAATCCTGGAAGTCAGAGACGTCCTCAAATATTATAATTTTCCAAAAGTCCAGAAAGTTTGTTAAACCAATATTTACCTAAAATAGACACCAAGAGAAGAGCGGTCCTACCCATAGTAAGGTTCTTGGGTTATTCCATTCCGTCAAATATCGAATCACATTTACTCCGTCCTCTGAGCTTTGGGTTCACCTTGAAGCTAATTCTTAAAAATATTAAGTATATAAGCTATCGAGATATAGTATAGAAATTCTATTCAGTTTCAGGACTGAGACCATGGAGTAATGGAATGCTTTGTACTTTTGCCAACTGACAATTTGACGGACGGTAATTTAATAACAAGATATGTCGCTTGGGTAACCATAAGGTACAATGCTGAGCGACCAGCGATGGAATATATCCTGGATTTTAAGTTGTTCATTTCTGACTGATGAGAAGAAATCACCGTAAATTAACGACAATCAGTACGGGTGGCTAGTGACGGTTTCGTACGGACGATTATTACATTTAATCCTTTGAAATGTCCAATTTGCTGGAATTTCGTTTATTTGAACAAAAATCAAATCAAATCCTTGCGAATTGAATACGAGGGCGGGTTATTAATTTTTGCAGCTCGATTACTTCCCATGATTCAAAAATTTTGAAAAAATTCCACGATTTAGACAATACGATTAGTGCATTAGGTTCAAATTTTTAGCCCAATCGGGCAAAAACTCCTCCGTGGGGAAATATTTGAAAGTGAGAAACGGGCATGAGCGTGGATTTCTACGAAAATTGGGCAAGTGCAGCCATTTTGTTTTAAAGCTCAGAAAATAACGGCGCTAGCCAGGTGCATAAAAAATTTGTCAACTATTGTCATAGTTATGCTTGTGCACTGGGAAAATTTTGGTACAAGCGATTTCGGTTTAAGCGGATAAGAACGTCACTTCAAAATGTCAAGACTGAGTTTCTCCTCATTGTCACTTCAACAAACGGGGCGTTCTGAAAACTCGAGAAATTATAATCGCTGAAATACAAGTATGGGCTCAAAATTTAGCCAAACGTATGGCCTACTGAAAAAATGATGGGTTACATGATTGGTATACGGTTTATCGTACGGAAAATTGGTCTCGCAATGTGCCTGTTACATTTTAAGCGACTGCCCATAAAACAAAGACGAGTTTTGTATTTTCGAGCTTAAAAAATAACAGCGATAGTGAGATGTACAAAATATTCATTAAACGTAGACAGACTTATGCTCAATCACCGGAAAAAAACTCAGTCTGGTTACCAATGTTTAAGACGTTGAGAACGTCATTTCGATCTAATAAGACTGAGTTTCTCAATATTTAGACATCAACAAACAAAACGTTAAAAAAAATTAACATATCAAGAACACAGACTGACAACTATAGGCTCAAAATTTAGCGAATCGTATGACCAACTGAGAAAGTAATAGTTCACAGGTCGAGCCTCTAGTTTGGCGTAAGGAAAAACAATTCCGCAATGGTTTATATGGAGTTGCAAATACTGCCCAAAAAACAGAAAAGGTTCTTCCGGTTTGAGATGCTGTCGTATTTGAATGCAGGATCCTGGGAATGCGCAAGTACCACTAAATTTTGCGAATTGCGACCAGTATCCTGCAATGAATTCCAGTTTTAGAATTTTCAAAATCGCCCTAGGTGAATTATTGAAATGATGAAAAGTCGGACAATCGGGCAGTGATAAGCCCATTCTGACACCCAAATTTCAAATATTTCCTCACGGTGGAGTTTTTGCCCGATTGGGCTAAAAATTTGAACCTAATGTACTAATCGCATTGTCAAAATGGTGGGATTTTTTTAAATTTTTGAATCATGGGAAGTAATCGAGTTGCAAAAATTAATAAATCGCCCTCGTATATCTTACTCAGGATGGCCGAACTAGTCAAGAACTATTTGTTACATGTTACGATCAACCATTTCAGTATTTCACATACAAGAACGTGAATTCATCTCTCTTTGAGTCAAACTGACGAGGAATGTACTTAGGCTGTCCGCCTCCGATTTTGCCCAAACTTTTTTTCCTGAAAGACCTTCACCAAAAACTAG
>JAQFYE010005153.1:0-12317 GCA_034694305.1 Protaphorura glebata | reverse complement strand
AATGATTATGGATTACATCGTTAAAACATTTCGTGGAGTCGTAACAGTTTCATTGATTGCTGTTCGGATTTTGAAGATCCTGCTGGCTCCGGTGATCCAAGAAATTGGGTGATTTCAGCTTCTTCCGATGGTCCTACTTCTTGTGCATCCGACAGCAGCCTCTCTTAATTGCTCTTCATACTCCTCAGTGTTGTCCGGAAATTCCCAAACACATAAAATAGTAATAAGGAAAATCACGACAATGAGTATGATAGGAAGAAAAACGAAGATGAATCCTCGAATGTATGGACGTGGACAAATCCATCGAATTTCATTTCCTCAATGCGTTTCAACTTGTCGTCAAAACTGGCGTCCAAGGTGTCATATCGGAATGATGAGCTGAGACAGCTTCGATCTGTAACGACACACTCGTAAACACCGGCATGCTTGTCCTATGTTGAGGTTCAGCAGTCAGGGAAAGCTTGACATATGATGCGACCGTCGGTTTAGTACAATCATCCCAATCTCGCTTCTTGTAGCAATCAATCACACCTTTCGGGTCATTTAGTGGCATTTTCTCGCCAATCTATTAATAACAATAGAGAATTATTAAACAGACAAATATCCTAAGCGGTAAGGATAACGAATAATAAGATATAAGAGGGTAGTGCGAGAGCAAACCGAAATCTAATATATTTGTGTGCTTTGAGGAAAATTTTGAAAACCTTACAAAGTTTTTGGTCAGTTGTACCAGAGTAGTACAGACAACCCATTATTATTTCGCTTTACAGAAGAGATCCCTAGGGCAGACAATGTATTGGGGCTTATTGCGGTCGCTTAAAAGAGGTTTTCATGAGGTGAATTCTGAATCTACATTGTAGGGTGGGGGTTCTCTCCCTCGTATACTTGACTATGTCGTGTAATATCTGAATTCTGTCACAACCCGGGATAAATAACATGTACAGATTATAACCCCCAGTTTACACGAGATATTTCTCTACCGGAATATTTTCCTGGTAGTAAACGTATTTTCCCCAATCCAAACGGAAAGCCAGCTCATCATTCACAAGAAACTACTCTGATGATTGACCTTAGGCCGGGTGTCAATTAATGAGAGTTTTTTTTTAAATAAAACCTTTCAACGAAGCTACTTCCCGATGAGATAATTCCTTGCATTTAATTTAGGCACTTGCATTGTGTATTACCTAAAAATCTGAAATATTTCGAATCTGACTATGAAATTAGTAGTTTTATGGATATCATTGGCAGATTGACACCCACCCTCTGTCTCTAACCAACTCAAGTCGGTGAGGTTTTCCTGAAAAGAGTCACGACCTTTGTTTACAACTACAATGACCTTTACAATTCAAATTAACTGTTAATTTTGACTGAAGTGATGAAGAAATCCAGACATTCTTGTGGCTGCGGAGCACTGTGAGACTGTGACACGAAATCTTTTAAGTAGGAGAAAACGGTGGCAAAAACGAAAATCGTTCAATTCTAAAGTGAAATAATTTTACTTCACGTCCGTGTTCTCCAGTTAGTTTAAAGTGAAAAAATAAAAAAACTGATTATTTTGGACGAAATGTCGAAAAACGAAGATCGCGATGATGACGATTACACCGATGATGAAGAAGATGTTTTTTCTTGCGTCGTTTGTGACAAGCCAGATCCACCCTACAGATGTCCAAATTGTATACTCCAGTAGTAAGATAAAATTATTAGTTTTTAACTAATTCCATATTTCTCCATGTTTTCAGTGACTTTTGTTTCTTAAGTACTGGCTTTACTTTTCCAAAGTAGCCTCGCCCTTTTGTAAGTTAGAAACGGCAATGACAAGATGAATCTTGAAATTTTTTATGTTGACTTCGCGTTTCATAATATTTTAGAACATTTTGACTTTTTAAATTATTTCCAGTTGTTAGCCAGTTGTGCTTCACTACCGGTTGGTCACTTTCGTGACTTAACTGGTGTTTTTCAAAATGTCGTACGTTGTCCGACTATTTAATATACTTTTTCATTTCAGAAGTTTTACTACCAAATATTAACCTTAACGTAGAGATAAGTTGAGGTAATCATTTGGTAGGCTTGGTTGAATTGCTCAAATTAGACGATTAGAATAAACTTTCGGTTTTGAATGTGAGAGTTGGGTTTAATGACGTACCGTAATTGACTAGTAAGAACTACATCTTCAATATAAGTACTCACGGGCGGCTTGACCATTTCGTTTTCAAAAGAGACACAGTGAGTGATTACTCGCACTACTTTGGAATTAATAGGAAGGAATTTTAAAGAAATATGCATTCATTCGGAAGGGGGAACTTCCATCATCAGGATAATATTTAATATTTCGATTTAATTAGAGAAATAATGGTTTCCTGTTTTGTTGCTAAACGTAAATTTACACATGCACCATAATAGTTAATTTCTCAGAATTTCATAAGCCGATGTGGTTTGGTGATTTTTGTATTTGGTGTATCGTACCTTCTCAGACAATGCTGACGCAAATAATATGATCATGTTGGATAACAGTGGTCGTCACAAATAAATAATTCAACTTATGAAACTTAATATCAGTCTTAAGTCTTTCAGGATGTAACTCTGAAGTCTATGTCTAAGCAATTGCTTAAGATGTCACGAATGTTACACGACAATCCTCAAGACAAAACCAGTGCAAAATTCGTACAATGAATAATGCAAGTTGGAAACCCACGTTAAGTCGTCAAGTATTTTGCGTCAATGAATGAAGAACTTAGAGTTTGGTATTGCGTCCTTTAAGCCCGAATTTTATTTACGGTTCTATTGTTAGGTTGTGGTTTTGTAAACTCATATATTTGTTAATTTTAGCTGTTCTGTTGCCTGCTATAAAGAACACAAAAAATTGGAGCTTTGTCAGAAATATGTTCCGGAGACTAAGAAGCCTGTAGAGCGTACTTCAGGAATGAAATATCGAAAACAATTTTACCCAACCCGAGACACGATCCCGAGAAAGAATTTGAAAAGACTTTGCAAAGGAGGTAATTGAACTTATACTGTGTAATTTTGTAATTATTAATTATGCACGTAAAACTTCTCTTTAAACTACTTCTTTCGGGTTGCAAAATTTTCGCTTTCAAGGAAGGGTGGTCTTGTCTTGCTAAATGGTTTTTCAGCGCGTAGTAATAAGAAACCCAAATCCGGTAGTAGAAAACAAGAGTGCTAATAATAATAACTTTTTCATCTTAAAATTGAGGTGGTAATATGGAGTGCTTTAATTTAAACTGTACTATGATCTATTTGTGGATTTTAAATGCTCATGCATTGGAAGTATTTATTAAGGCATGACTTTCAAAATATTTAAATATGAAATGCCTGATGAAGAAATGGAAAGAATCATACAAATTGTTAAGAAGTGCAATCCAAAATAACCGACAAGATGACAAGAAGTGTGAAGTATAATGAATTAGCATGCATAAATATTGATGGTTTGGTTTCGTAATGACTTCGTTTTTAATAGATTAAGACCATACTTAACTTGCATAACTAAAAACATTATTTATATGAGATTACTCATTGTGAACCTTGACGAGTTTCAAGCTTCATCTAATTTGAACTTTCAAAGTATAGAGTCAGTTTTCAAATTTTTGAAAGATTCAACAACAGTACACTTAGGAAGAATTTAGAGTGGTTGAAAGAATCCTCCGTATGGTCGAGGTGTAATATGTTGACAGTACACAATTATTTGCTCTTGATAATTTTTTAATAATTTTGGAGATGACACTGTAAAAACGATGGCTCCTCAGTTTGGTATAACTGGGTATAAATTATTACAACTTATCTTGCGTGGACCATTCTCGGGGAAATTATTTTATATATTAACTGAAAGACA
Source organism: Protaphorura glebata (assembly GCA_034694305.1). Classification (NCBI taxonomy): domain Eukaryota; kingdom Metazoa; phylum Arthropoda; class Collembola; order Poduromorpha; family Onychiuridae; genus Protaphorura; species Protaphorura glebata. Next base: position 8,470 of record JAQFYE010005153.1, on the reverse strand, counting down.
TTGTCTAAAATTAGGATAGAAAGAATATTTTTATCGTTAGGTATCCGTATTGTATTGTATATGTTCCTGACCTCTTACGAGTGATATTTATTTTGGTTTCAGTTTCACTCCAGGCAGACTGACTTTTAAGTTAAGTCCATTTTATGGACGTTGATAGTACAGAGCTCAATTTTATCACATTATTTAATATTTCAGCGGTGCAGACCGAAATGTATATTCAAATAAAATACTTATATTATTATGTATATGTTTGGAAGAAGCCGTACGATATAAGAGCTGACCCCAATTGAGATTTCTTTCTAAGAGGGCCTCTTCCATTATTCACTAATTTTAACAATTTATAATTCTACAGAAAATTTGAAGACGATGAAGACATTCTTTGAAAATCCGAAAATAAAGTCCTACATTAAAATATTGGACTCATGTGAATATCCAGTACCAGAGATTAAGGCCATGATGCAAGATGCTGAATTTGTTGAATTTGCTTCCTTCGCAAGAGAGGTCATCGAGGCCCCGGATGATCCTACCAAGAGTGCGTACGAAAATTATAGAATTAAAGCCCGGAAGGAGCTTATGGATTTCTTTTCTGGCAAGACAGGGAAAGGTTCCCGAAGATAACAATGCAAAATACGTCATGATAATATACGATCAAAACTTGTAATATATTTATCACATGAGAATTTTATAAACCTTTTGAGCAAATAATTTTATTATGTTTTGTACATTTTTTCTGCACTGAGAATGCTTGTGTACATCACTTGTTTTAATCCAATAATGGATGTTCAGAACGAATTGTTCTTTTTTCCTTCTGGTAGTCTGGTCCTTCTGAATGCGAAACGTATTTATCAACATGTTCCAATATTTCACTGAATTTGGCATGTCTCTTTTGAAGTTGAGTAATGTCTTGTGTGTGAAGAATGTATCTTGATGAACTGTTCGGCCTTTGCCTTACTTCTTTCCCAGAACCTCGAGGAGATTTTGGAGAAGTTTCCATAAAACTTACACATCGTCGTTGCGGATTCTTTTTTATTTGATATTTACCAATATTTTGCGTCATATTTTTAATTGATCGTTTGTACTTCAAACACTTCTGTAAATTGTAAAAATATGAATTAGCGCTTTGGTTGTGGCGTGCGTTGCGGACCAAATATTGGACCGTTTTTTATTTGATATGACCTAATTATTTCATACCTCTCTGGTCGAGTTGAGTTCCATTAAAAGATTCTTTTTATCACCGCTCATGTGGCTCTCCAACTCGATCATTCGCCCCTTTAATTGATTTTTTTCACCATCATTTTCTTTCTTCCAAAATTCTAACTCGTGTAACAAATCCTTTAGAAACTTTTGCATATTTTCTAAAATGACCTCAAAGGCAGTTTCTTCATCACAGTTTTTGGGTGAGTCTCTTTGCTCCAAGAATCGGGTGGCATTGTCTTCAAAAATGTCAAGTTTGAAACGACTACTACTCCTCTGCGGGATGATCGAAAATATAGTGTAAATCTCGGAGCAGTAATCCAAAACGACATTATGGCACCGCTTTGGTTGTTCTTTTAATTTCTGGATGACTTGAACAGCCTTGGACAGACTTGTGGTCAAATCCTTTCTTTGAGCTTGGGCTTTCTCTAGTTTTTGTTCCAAGAGCTGCAATCAAATCAAAAAAGTTTCACTCTTAATCACTGTCTCAGAATTTAATTAGGGTAAAAGCCCCGTCCCGTTTTTGGACCTTGGCAAAACTTTCTCTTTCTTGACTTTGTAGAATCCTCGCCTCTGGGAAAATTGTAAAGTCAGAGTCGGTCAGACGCAGAGTTTTAAATTTTAAATTTGTATCTCGCAGTGAAACTGGCGATTGCGTTCTAAATGCGGTCTTATGGCGTAGTGAATGGGGGTATGCCATTAACGAGCACGGGATTCGGCGACACAAGACGGTCACGGGGAATGTTTCACGGTCACACGATACAAAACCTGTCAAACCGACCACGTGAAAAGAGCGAGCACCCGCAAAGTCTGACCGGTATTGCTTTCCCTCAAAGCTGTAGCAATACACACAACCACCAATTTGACTACTAAATGTCGCAAGAATACTTGGTCTCCATACAGGTTTTGCTATGACTGGTTGCTTACCATCATTGTTTTGTTGCTTTCTTCGAGTAGCCCTGCAGAATAATTGTTGAGCTTTTCCATTGAGACTTTCTGACTTTCCTCCCGTTCCCTTATGAAAGCATCTGCTTTTTTCATATACTTTTCCTGAATCTCTAGAACACCTTGAGTTTCTGTAATTGACAACCCGTCCGTTTAGTTTTAGAGTGACAGGTGGGTTTATTCAATTAGTAATTCAAAGATTTCTGGCATGTGTAGTTAGTCAGACACTTGCAGTCGACCGACTTCAGTTTCGGAATTCTATTCCATTCGGTACCATTTCTAAATGAAATTAAAACTTTGTTCGACAGGAGGGAAAGTCTGTTCTGAACTAAAAGTTAATACTTGAGTCATTTGATTCTTTGTTCTGTTCTGTTGAGTTCTCAAGAGTTCATGAAAGGAACAGAAACAGAGCAGCACATTTTGCGGTCGCGGTTTGTCATAATACTTGAAGAACTAATAGCAAGAGTAAAGGAAATGAAAGGACATGGGGAACTCTACTTTCTCCAGTACATGGTGGTTCATTACATTCTACTCCTGTGTGCCCTGCAACTGCCACTCCATTTAGATATTTCCATAAATTGATACTCTAATTTCTCATGAAGTTCACTTTTATCGTGAACACCCCAATTATTAAGCTCCCAAGCAATGAAAAAGTTCAACAATAAAGAAACCTGAATGTATTTGCAGTCAAGCAGTCTTCTAGAGAATTTAATGTGAATCCATGCACGATTGTAATGAAGCATAACCGTCAACCCGATGGCACGGGGATTAAATAAGACTCATGTCATTAGTTTAAAATTCCTCTGAGCCGCGAGGCGCATTGAAATAGCGATACTAATGGATCACCAGATATTAAGTTAATCTTGAGAACCGAATTGCTGCAACCTATATACTTGCCCAGCGCCAGGACCTAGGAACTAAGGTTCAAAGTTATGAACGACCGTGTACTTTGTCACTTTGTGCAACTTAATGCCTGAGACGAGAGCATTACCGGCCAGCTTAATTTCAAACTCTCTTCGTTCCTCTTGAAGTTGAGTTTCGTAGACATTCATGAGATTCTTTAGATCTTTGACTTGTGCATCATGCCCAGAGAATATTGTTTTAATCTCATCTGTCAGTTGATCATTCCGACGGTTCGCTTCCATCACTTCATCCTCCAAATATTGGTTCTTCCTTTGAACTACCGTTAGTGTACTTTGAAGTGTTCGATGCATCTTATTCTCGCAGTCCCACTCTCCCGTCTAACCAAATTATAATCAAGATAATTAATTAATTAATTAGGACACGTCCGACCTGACAACTACACTCCTCTAATGCACTTCCAATAACGCACACGGATGTCATGTCAAAATTCATTTGCCTCCGTGGGATTCTGTTACTAACATTTTGTACAGCTTTTGGTGTATCGGTTGGTTTCATGAATGCATAAAACTCTGGTACCTAAATCATCCCGAACCTGAACAACAACTTTCATAAATTTTCAAAATTTCGTATGCGGTGAAGGAGACGGTTGAGACAATCTCTTATCAAGTTTTCCTTAAAACGACATCATTACAAACACCACCGCGTAGTACGTTTAAACAAATCAGGACGAGACATTCAAAATGTAATCAATATCCCTCGCTCGTTATGTAAAATTTCGACTGAACGCCAAGGGGAAGAAAAATTTGCCACGTAAAGAGCTAAATTCGTTGTTTCGTTTAATAAGTATTCATTTCTTTTTGTATTGCAAGTATCGTGACTGATATGCATTCAAGGATAACGTTGATATGCTCATTGAATTCCGTACATTCCACACATGACTACTCACGGAAGTAACCCTGCGTTTCTTTGAACAGTAGTGCAGCTGCTCTTGTTATATTCAAGTTTTTAAAAAGATATTGTCTTATTTGTGGAAACATGAACAGCCGTCGTCGCATCATCACAGGACAGGATGAAGTTAATTAAATTCGTGTCCTAGCTTCTTAGAATTAATCCATGATCATTTCTTTCACTTTTTGAAGTAATGACGACGAGACGTACGGGTATTCTAAAAATGTCTGGTAATAACATGAGACTACGTACTAGGAGTAAATGTAAAACTGACAGAAAGTGAAAACTTGCCTTAAAATTACGCTCATCTATCTTCCGAGTTCGTTGGTGAAAGTCACATTCCTTCGTCACTTTCTCCTCCGCACACACTAACTTCCGTCTCGTCTCCTCCAATTCATCACGGAGTGTCTGTCAAAAAAAAGTTTCTCTTTCAACTCAAGAAAATGTCTTAATAGCTTATCATTTATTAGCACACGATCATGCCTGGGAAGAGAGAACAGCCTAGACTAGAACCTTCTACATAATATTTTCAGGATTGACAGGATGGCGGGATGTATTTCGAAAAAACTTTTTCCTTTCAGAAGAAAAAGTTTGTAGTACGCAAGCCAATTTATTGTTGTGGTTTTGTGAGCTCGATTTTTAGAAACTGAGTTTATGACATAACACTCGGGTTACAAATTCAATTGAATTAGGATTCCATTTAGTCAAAGAAAAATGTTGAGAGGATGGATGTTGAATCTCTTTAAAAATTATAAGCATAAGAATTCAAATGGGTGGATGAGCAAGCAACAGGGCATATTGGGCACAACAGATAGCACAAAAAGTAGCAAAGTGAAAGTCTGGAGCTTTAAGAGATAAAAAGTTTGAAAAAATTAATGTGTAAGATTTTTAGGACACATTGTACTTGGGTTTCGGTTTCGTTGACTCATTCATTGAATAAAGTTTGAGTAAGTAAAGAAGGAATGAATAAAAAAAAAAGAGAGAAAGAGAGGGTATAATTAATGAGACAAGAGTCTACCCGGATTTCACACTCGAGAGCAATTTTTCCACGATTCAAGTCCCGACAAGTTGAAGTCAAAGAAAACTTTTCCTTCTCCAAAGTTTGACGTGTCTTCTCTGTCTCTTCCATGAGGACCGAAACCTTTGGTTAAATTGAAGAGAAAACATATATATAAATATAAGAATCGCTTGTCTGGTTAGTGCCAAAAAACTTTCACTTAACGGCTTTGGGACCGCCGCCGCCACTCACAGTTGTGATCAATCGAATAATTTATTTAGATTTAATTTACACTTAAGCCGATTATACCCTTTGCTCTGATGCGTTCAGATTCGACTCCAGAATAAATTCAGACTGAGCCTTGAACCCCTCGTACTCTTTTAATACTCCAATATATAATTTTTGCCAGTATGCAGCATCTGGACAAGGACAATGTCCTTTAGTCAACTTTTTAGGAGCGATTTGGTTTTCTGACAGTAGGTCCAGTTCGCTAAGATTTTCTTGACGTCCGGTATTCGCAACATTATCGGCCGTCTATTCAAAATTAAAACAATAAAATTGACATGATTAATAAACAGCACAATTGGTTACAAAAAGTGAGGCACAACCAAAATAATTTATACTTGTTTAGCAGGAGAAGTTTGGTTAACATCATCTTCATTGCCCCCATGACTTTGCTGTACGTTAATCTCCCGAACTGTCATTGTCGTAAAAGTATTTTGACTGGAGGACTCTAGACCTTTAGTGGTCACAAAACCTGAGAGCTGCCCCATATTAATTTCGTGCAACTTTTGAAGCCTACAGAAATATTATAGATTCAAACAATTATAATATTTCAATACTGTCAAACGTTTGAGTGTCATGATTACCTGATGCTGAGAGCTTTCAATTTGTCATAATTTAACCCATAGCCGTCTTCAAGTCTAAGTTCCTCAACTTGCTTCTGTTTATTCGTAAACATTTTCCTCGTTTCGGCTGAAAATTTACAAAGATGTTCATGTATTGGAATAATAATTGGCACGATTAATTCCTCACCTCATCCAAGCTGAAACCTCTTGTGGATGGCAGAATTTCCCTCATGATTCAAGATTTGAAGTCCCAGTTGGTTCATGTGTATTGATTAAACAACTTCAAATGTTGCATCTCCCTGACAACCTGGACTCAGGAACGTACACACATTCCGGGCTGCAATCAGGAAGTCCGGATGTCCTTTTCGGTTTGAAACAAATGCGGGACATGTATTTATATATTTAGTATCTATTTTACACCAAAACACCAAAATTGTATTCATTTGATACTTTTCTGTCATAATTCTGTGGACATATTAACCTAAATAAAAAAACCTAGAGTTTGTTCTGTCAAGGTGGAGACGACGAGGAAAAATATATATTTCATTCCTACTAAAATAATATTTATTTAGGAAGTACACCTATTAACTTTTCCGTGATTGTGTGACCCTCACCGATGGATCAATTGGGATTTATTCTTATTGTTGTGAGAAATGTTATGCTTTTACATGTTGATAAACAAATCTGAATCTGAATCCGAATCTGAACTGGCGTTCCTCGTTAAGGTACTAAACATAACACAAAACTCTAAAGCATGATTCAGTATTATTCTTATAATACTTGACGGATGATACTACAAATATTTATGAATTGTAAATACTCATCAGCTTTAGCATTCCATGTCAATTGAGATAAATCTAACGGCGAACTAAAAGGAGTCGTTCTACACGAATATAACCTTGTATAAGTGCGACGGGTTCGTATAAACCGTTTTTGCAAGGATGTAAGATAAACTATGAAAAGAAATGTCTCGTATAAACGGCAATCAATCATTTCTTGAGCGAAAATCTCATCACGTGAATTATTGACGCTGAATGAGAGTGGAGTCTATAGTTCGCGGAATTATGAGGGTTCCGCTGTATATCCGTTTATTTTCACTCAGTTTCTCTTCTGCAAATATTCTTCGGGTTAGAATTTTCTTTTCATAAGATGTGTGATGAAATAGATAATTGGTAGAATTTGTAATTGAAATAGAAGATACTTGTTTTAGTTCGATTTTTGTAACGTAATCGTAACCTGAATAAGTTTTCTAAATGGCCCATTTATAATGAAGTCCTTTGATCTAAAGCATTCCCGCAACTTAATTACCGATTACAATTATAATCACGTGCTTGCATAAATTAGTTCGCAATTAGCTTGTAATGATCTAGTTTGCATGGAGCTTGTGCGTGACCCATAAATCTCAAAATGAACTTTCAACTCTCACCTACATTTGGTGACATTTGGGGTTTTGGGTTCCTGGCAGTTCGGCTGCAGAATATATAATCTTCCGCAACTCTATAATTAAAAGTTTGAAACTTTCAAGGCTCACAAATACTTATCTAGTTAATACAACCGAAATGGAATGCGAAGACCGAAAATGCATTTCACTCAATTCAGTGGGATAAATGAAACTGTCCATTTGATGCTCATTACACTTTCAAATTATTTCAAGCGTACCATGCGATGACGGCAGTATGACGACAGCTCCACCATTCACGCTGCATATTAGGATGACATACATATATCCACTTCCCAGCACGCTTGAAATTATCGGAAACTGTACAATTTTGACGAGTCCTGGTGATCGAATGCGTTGACAATTGGGGTGAAACACAGTTGTAAGCCTCAAGAAAATTCCTGCCAAATTCCAAAGCTGGCAGATTGCCATGTCATACGTGCAAATTGCAATTGTTAAAATTTTGCGGTACAGCTGTTTGAAATAAATCTCTCGTGAAATTTTGGTCCAGAAAAACAAAAGGAGAGGCAGGAGCAGCGTAATATTTTCCCATTTCATTGCGCTGGATTGGGAGCAATGAATTGACTTTGAAAAACTGTTGGGACATGGGTAGTTTTGAGTGTCCCAGATCTCATTTCCAGCAATATAACGAAATCCCATCTTATTCTAACGGGTTGAGACGTAACGTAACGTCTTGAATTAGCAAGGCCATATAAAATCCATTTCAATTTCCAAGATTTATTATACACTTGTTTGACGCAGTGAATTTCCAAGTTGTTTCCAGGCGGGCAGCCAAACCCGCCTAGTCGTCGTCCCGCAAGGTCTGTGCTTAAACTGTACATTAGAATTCGGGACTCATAGCTCATTTTCTTTTCAAACGGCTGTGTTTCTTTCATCGGCGGCAGCCATTCCCATGCCTGCCCAGGATGTCATACTAGTAGTATTACGTAAAAAAAACGAACATCGTCAGGTTTTATTGTCGGGTAAAAGGAAATGGCATTCTCTAATGAAAAAAACATTCCCATTACATTACAACTTACCAACTGTATCTGTCAAATTAACTAGTGAGTGAGTAACGGGGTCTAGTAGGTCGTTCAATTCAGTTACATTTGAAACTCATTGTTGTACCTCTTCTCCTCCCACTTTAATCGGAGAGCATCTATTAGAATTTCTACAATTTCTAGGAAATCAGCACATGTGTAGGCAATTTAGAGAACGTAAGGATACCCATGATGA
>JAQFYE010005152.1:0-12318 GCA_034694305.1 Protaphorura glebata | reverse complement strand
ACAATATCCTCTCTAAGAATTTTCGGAAGCTTAAATCTTCTCCTAAAGTTCTCAAAAAACGTTGATATAGTTCCTCTAGCACCAATAAACAAACCAATAACTTCAATAGATTTAACATTAAATTTTTCTTTTAAGTACGGAATACATGGATTATATATATTGCACTTTTCTCTGTGCACCACTTCAGGGTAATCAAAATTTTGTTCAAAACGAACTGTGGGATCAAAAACAAACCCCTCCTGAGTAACTAGGTTTATCACTAACATGTCTACTCGACAATTTGAACCATTTTCTGCAACACAATGCACTTCTTCAGAAACTTGATATCCTAAATTCCGAAATGAGAAAATAGTAATGTAAAACTGATCGACAAACGCAAGTAATGTATTTAGTTCAAAATTAATTAACAGAATTAATTCTGCAGGACAAAATGTTAATTGTTGCAAAAAGTGGAGACGATTTGAGACTAATAATTCGAAAATATCACTCCACTTTATATACAAAACTCAACATTATTCCATTCTGCAAACGTACGGGGTGTTATTCAAAGCAAAGGCATACAAACATTTCCAATTCATTTGCACAATGTCATCGGAATAAACAAAATAATGAGTATGCGAGCACGTAGGACATGAGAACGATTGAATTCATGTGAATAGTCAAATCTTTTTGACTGTGCTCTGGTCGTCTATGTACCGCGTATAAACTGCGAACCTATATTTTCACTGGAATTAGCATTTAGCACTGGATTTGATGATGGAATAATGTGTGATTGTTATGTCAGCTCTATTTTCACGCAAAATCCAAACCAAGTTCGCACACTTAAGGGTACACGCTCTGGACCTTAAATTCACACTGACCGTACAAACAAATCTTTCGTTTTAAAATTTGAGAAATTATTTTTTCTAAGAAAACGAAACACTATAAACCCCGGATTTCTTTCACGAAGCTTACATTTCGGACATACATTTCCGACATACATTTCGACAAATTTTGGTTACCTGGACACATTCACCGTACTCCCTCAGCCTTTCGACTGATACAATATTTGATTCAACTTCCGCTGTAGAGATTGCCAAGTTACGCAGACTTTTAACGATCATGAGCGCAGATGACAAGGCTAGAATTGCCAAACTATCACCAGTTCTATCTTTATAAATCACGGCATACAGACCAGCAAATAGGACGATCATAGTCCCAATAATTTCCAGGCGTATCTCAACCCATCTGGAACCAACAACGTGGTTCCTAATAGTTATTGTGTCACTACTATGTAATGGTGGTCATATTCATGATAGGGTTACACTTACCTGGCTGACATGACTGATGGAAAACAGGCCTTTAGGTTATCATCTGCTTTTCGTTCAAGCTCTTTAATGAAATAACCTTGCATTCCATATGCACGAATGGTGGATGCACCAGCTATGGTTTCCCCAAACTGTGAATAAATGAGGGAACGAGAGACAGAGTCAAGCCGTTTTAGCTGCCTTGAAGTTGTCACGTAGAACCGCTATCAAAATAAATGTTTCCATTATATTTGCTTCCTGTATTGTCGTTCATATTAATAATCCCAGTGGCTAGACTAGTAGAGAATAATTAGTCTAAGTAAGTCAAAATAGTTTAACTTCATCTATGTCGCCGACGCTTATCTCGCCATTACAGTTAGTGCTCAGTCTCGGGGGCTGTTGTGACTGTGGACTTGGACATAGGTGAGTTGACTTGTACGGAAGGCGGTGGACAAATCACAATCGTGAACTAACAATTCGATTTTGTAATACTTGTAGAAGTCTTTTAAATTATTTGTGCACACACATTTACTCGATTAATTAAATGCTAATTAGTCTAAAGCCGCTCATTTTGTGTTGGCCAGAACTAATATTTGTTTTATTTCCGCAATCCAGCGGTGGTTCTTCCGGTAGTTACACTATTTTATTTCTTAGGTTATCGAAGCGTGGTCCGGACGCCCACAATTTACCTGTGCTGTATAGTACAAGGCTCCGATTGGTAGTGTAGCAAGCATAAATATTGGATATGTGTAGCAAATGATAACGAAAGCTCCAATTACCTGTGGTAAAGGACATGCTAACATCAATATTACAACTAACCATATAATATGAAACAGAAAATAACCTCAAAAATAAAAAAGAGCTGTCGGCGGACGAATGATGGTAATTTACTATCAGTAACATCAACGTCCTTTGAGAATCTGTTCAAAATCCGTCCAGTTGGTGTGGTTTCAAAGAACCTAATACAGTCAGTGTTTATTAGTATTTCTGCGAAGATTTGTTTGCGCGTAATTGTTCAATACCTTACCACAGCGGCACTTTCATAATTCTTTTTAGCATTCTTAAGTGAAGAATGGACGTGGACTTGAGTGCACCCACGGATTGGACGTATGATGCGACAAAAAGAGCAATCGCTGTATTTAGAGAAATACAAGTACTCTTATTTATAGTCGCAATATTAATAAATCTCTTAGTCCAAATACCCTGTCCTAAGCCGAACCCAAAGTACACAGCCACATAATAGTTTTGGTTTACAAAGTATTCCTCTGTGGTGCAATTTAAAGAAGATTGCGAATTTCTAGTCTAACCCGACAGCCAAAATCTTGATGCCGCGACGAAAGCTTCAATAATTCGAAGAAACATTAGAGTTTCATATATTTGTTTCAAATTTAAGCACTACTTAAGTTAAATCAGTACTTTGGAAAAGTGAGGACAACAGTAATGTGGAAACGAATATTGACCATCCCCAAGCTCGAAAGTATTCCAAATATACACTTAGTTTAACATCATTTACTTCACACGCCTCAGCAGATATTATCTTTCCAGTGTTTACAACTTCTGATTTGGATGACCTCATTTCCTAAAATTTGAGAATGTATGATACATTTTTCATGCACTATTAAATTTTTGTGTAGTCTTTGTGGCAACACTTACATTTTGGATGCATTCTTCAGATATTATTTTTTTCCAATTCGTGGTAGTTGGTCGGTCATCTCTTATATTATCTGACATGTGTTCCTTCAGGAATTCTCCGAAGGTACCCTTTCGCGTAATTCAAACCAAATGTATATTATCGCACCATTTTTGTATTTTTTACACAATTGCTTACATTGTTCTTGTCCAGAAGTTCCTGATAAGTTCCGACCTCGCTGATAAGACCCTCTTTCATAACAACGATACTGTCAACCTGACTCAAGACCGATATACTTTGAGTGACCAGTAGTCTCGTCGTTTTCCTCAGTGTACCATTTGGTCCTAATACATTATCAAAAATATGCCTGCAAACATGGCAACCCACAGCGCTCAGAGGGTCATCGAGAAGGTAGATGTCGGCCTGGCTGTAAACAGCCCTTGCCAATGATACACGCTGTTTCTGTCCTCCACTCAGGTTGATTCCCTAAATAATACGAATGCGGGTAAACGATTGCGAAGGCATCCATCCATTCGCAAAACCTTTGCTACTCACCTTTTCACCAATTTCAGTAGCATCCCCAGCAGGGAGCGTTGCCAAATCCAACTCAAGAGCTATATTTGAGAGAATAGTTGAAATTATATGGGGAAAATTGTTGCGGATGTCTGAATAAATTGATTTAACTTGCCACAAGAGACCAGAGCTTTCTGATAAATAACTGAGTTGAATGACTTTCCAAACAGAATATTATCTCTAAGCGTCCCATTTCGTATCCATGCCTGCTGTGACACGTAGGCCATCTTTCCCTGAAGGGTAAAATTAAATGTTTAGGTAAGTGTAGACTCGAACCCGGCCATTTGGAGGTAAATGTAGTCACTTGCCGTTGTATTAACAAGACCAGATGATTTCTCAATTTCTCCGAGTATTGCTGATAGAAGTGTCGACCTTAATATTTATGTTTAATGTCAGGTATATTTTATGCTTCAAGAATACAGAAGTATACGTCTTACTTTCCTGAGCCAATTATGCCAACGATGGCCGTCAATGATCCTTTTTTTATATTTATGTTAATATCCCTACGAATTGGTTCTCCTCTTAAGTTCCAGGTGAAGTTTCCATTCTCAATCACGACAGCGCTATCTGTGCCGCAATACATTTTAAGTGGTGTTAAGTGTTGAGATTAACAAAATATTGATTACTTACGTTCCATTGAATAACGTGTGACAGAATTGGAGTCTATTTCTGAAGTATTCATAAAAGCACTGATTCGTTTCAAACTAACGAATGCCTAGGAAATCAAATAGTGAATTGTTGCAGATCCGTTATCGTACAATGCATCACGATATCCTACCTGGAGTCCTATGCCAACGACTGTATCTAAAGGTGTCCGGAGCATATCAAATAGGGCCAAACTGACAAAGGCTGTCGGAGTGTCGAAGACGTGACTGTCGTCTACCATCACATATGTTGCAAATGCGGCCATCGACATCTAGAATTATGAACAAGAATGAATAATACTTCGAGAAGTGAGCTTGAGAATTAAAACATGAAAAACGAACTGACCCAGGAAGGAGTGCTTCTCCAGAAAAAATTGTTGACGCAGTAGATATTCAAATTTTTCTTAACAACATTCAATTCCTGTTCTCTTAGTTTTATGATTTCATCTGAGAATGAGGTCTCCCATCCATACAATTTTAGAACCTGTATACAATTTACACGGTTACAGTTTAAATAGTGGGTACATACACTCACGATCACATGTTGGGTTACTCGATACTTACCTTAATTCCAATTAGAATTTGGTTCATGAGTTTAACTCTTAAGTCCTTTAACTTCATGAGCACATTTTGATTAGATTTGTGGCTGAACGTGAGCCAAGAGTTAATTAAATTGCAAATAACCATGATGAATGCACCGGCCCAAACTGAATGCCCGAGTATGGTCCAAAGCATGTACACAAAAGCAACACAATACAAATTTGTATTGGAGTGCAACACAACATATTGGCAGCTGGAAGGATATCTGTAACTTTTTCTACGTCCACATCCATGTAGCTAACAATTTCCCCAACACTGGAACCTGGGAATAAATTTGTGGACTACAGAATAATAAATTATAAATGATTCATCACAAGATTATGATTTTTTGCCTATTCTGCCAGAATTTGACATGCGCAAAACTTTTCTGTAGATTGCGCTGACAAGAGTAGCTCGAACATGCAGACTTGTCCTGTTAATTTTTACAAAATTCTGAGCCAGGAATATTGTTTGCATAACAGTTATGACAAATAGAGAAATTGCATAGAAATATCCTTTCCATGTCTCTTCATCCCCTTTGAGAAATGAAATCAGCAAACTGGAAGAAACATGCGAAAATAGTAAATGGAAAAACACGATTGCATTATTCAGAATATTGTCAATCAAATATCATACTAAAGAAGAATCGGGGAAATGAGTGCCATGCATTCCAACGTGAACCTCAAAAGAGCGCTTTTCAAGAAAGAACATCCAAATAATCGGACAAGGCATGGAAGAAGCCTTTGGTATTCACGAGTACGTCCAAATTCCACGTTTTTATTGCTGAGCCCAACATGAGCTCCGTCATGAGGGAATGATTCCTCCAATGATGTACGGCCTCCATTGTCAATTCGGATTTCAGCACTAGAAAGACGAAAAAAATCTCTAGATCACTAGTCGGTGAAAATCACTAGGGCGCAGAGGGTTATTGGAAAAGTATTCGCCTGACACCAAACTTTGTACTTGAGTTACGCCTCAGTAGCTTAGATATTTCCTACCTGATATTTTTTTCTCCTTCCCAATTCCAAATTCTGTCAAATCTCGCTGTGATAGCTGAACAGTTATCGCTTTCATTCAACTCGGAGAGATCCGCTGATGTCAGAGGTTTTCTGAATCCTGTCCAAATCAGTGGATCCAGCCACGTGAGGAAAATTTTGCTTAGAAATGAAGCAGTCTCTTCAGGCGATCGTTCCTTGAGTTATGGAGTTAAAAAAAAAGTATTCTAATGCTAATGCTAATGCTAAGCATGATCACCTTTCGATGTAATCATTATTTCTACGAAATGCTAAGAAAGAGGTAATGACGTTCGTGTAAGGTTTTTTGCTGATGCTTGACTGGTAATGTTGTCTGCATGCTCCGGCATTGTTTTCTCGAAGGTACATTTGTATTTGTAACGTGTATGGGTGATATTGATTTAACGTTCATTTTCGGAGGTGGGTTCAAGAGTCTCAGGGTGAGCGGATTGCTAAGATTATTATTTATAGCTACTATATGAGCAACTCTCCTAAAATCTTAGTCTTCAGACCGTCTGTTTATTTTGCGTCAGGCTGTGCACGTCTGCGGTCATGGCATACCGTGATGAAATTGACACATTTCCTATTTTAGATAATTCGCGGTGCCTTAATGTTCTCCCAGGCTTAGCACAGAAATACGCGCACAGCTAAGTTTTTAAATACCTTGACGTGCTACACACGTATGTCAATGTCTCATGTTATATGTGTATACATATGTTATAGCTGGAATTCTATGAACTAAGGAGTTCATTTTAGTTAGTTGAACTTACGCTCACTTGAGCCTTGTCCTTACAAGTTAGCGAATTGTCTGAGAAACAGCTGATGATGAACTGTACCGCGACAAATGTGTAGGAGATTGATTGAAATATTACAGATGCACAAATATTTCCAGAGTCGTCCTCCCCGTCCTTGCCCAGAGAATTACAAACTTGGTCATTGGATTCACCACATTAATTCAAAATATTAGCTGCGACTTTGACTTACCTTTTTAGTGTCATTCTTGAATGCCGAACGTAGAATGATGGCATCGCATACGATTAGAAGTAGCCAATACATGAATTGAACTCCTGGAGATGGAGCACTTACTCTCCGCGGGTTAAATATCCAGTAAATGTAAAGGAGCTGAAATAGAGTGCAATGGGATGTGACGCAGGACAAAACTAACTACAGTTAGCTGAGTCGACTTTCCTTAACTTTGCAAAACTAAATGTGAACTTACAAATTAAATAACTTTTAAGACGACATTGCAGGTATCCACAGGAGTGTACGCGTCCTTTTCTGCAAAACCGAAATGGAACACTTCGACAATACTTTGATGAATCACTAGTATTGCCTTGGCACGACTTAAACGAGTCAATGATATCTTAGTTTTTGAGGGTTTCTTGTAAGGACAGGATATGTCAAGTACAACACCAATCCAAAGGAACGCGACAGGAAGCCATGACAATACAGTTTTCTCAAAACAAGGGGCGAATCTTGGATCCGAAGTGTACCAAGTCAGGTTTGCGTCCTAAAATTCAAAGAAATAAAGGGAGCTGACCAAAACGTGCAAGATATCATTTAATGCCGACGATGAGCACTGATGAGGGATGAACTCGTGTTGTTACTTCCTGATTTGGCTACAAAATTGCAAACCATCTGATTGGATGAGCAAACATGTATACCCTATTTTCATCCAAATTCCACATTTACGAACGCAAGAAGTACACAAAACACGATTTTCTGTCGATAGTTCGGCCAAGATATGTCGTAATAAGCAAACACGTGACTCCTTTCATATTTTAATTCATTATCTTATGCATTTTCATTATATTTTGAAGGAAATATTTTTTTGACTTTTAAAGACCTGTTGGATATCCTGGAGATAAAAGTCTTAAACAATTAACGTTAAGTTTAAGTTGAAGAGAATCTCGGGTGATTACGGATGTCTGAGTTTGAGTATGTTTCTTTCGTTGGATATTGGAGTGACTATTATTCTCTAAGATAGTAATAGGACACCCAGACAAGTTCTACCGATATATTGTTACCGGATAAACCATTGTCCGAGCATACAAGCCCCACTAGCTACGACGGCTCTACATTTGACTTACCCAAAACTGTGATCCGCAGAATTCATCCATGCCAGTAATAGGTCCAGGTTCCGTCTGCTCAGTTTGGAAGTTGACATAAAATATTGCTTTAATTTCTGGCTCGCTAAATCGTTAACGCCTAAGATATTCCTACATTTGTATTTTCTTTGATTGACGGATATATGGAGAAAACGTAGGTACGTGAATTGGGAAGCACCGAAATATTTTTATGATGATGGCCTCTCTGAAATCTTGGCAAATAGTTGGGATGTACCTACCTTTCACAGGTAAAAAGATCCACTACTAATGTACTGTGATGGGAGGACTTCTCGCACTACGGAATTGAATTAAGTCTGCTTGAATTGGTAATTTGGTCCAGGAAGTGAATGAGCAATTAAAAACGAAATGAATGATGTCATTGAGAATGTGCGTCAGAGCAATACAACGACTGCTTAGATATTTTATTTGTTTTCGTAAATGTAAATCAGTTTTCTCCCTTGAGACTATTAAAATTTTGGCACGAGGATATTTTGCTACAGGTGCCAATGCAAATAAAATAACTTCATTTCCTGGGTACACAGATTTTAATTGCTTAAAATTTAATACGTTTTTTTAATTTCGTGCTTCCAGTTTTGAATTGAAGGTTAGCCTTCAAGACGACATAATAATGCGGTCATGACGTTTAATTTCATGGTCAATAAGTGGATGCGAATAGAAATTAATTTAACTGATTTTAGTGATTTAAACTCAAGCAATATTACGAAAGCCATTAAACTTTATAATGGTATTAATAACGTTAAACGTAATAAAACGTAATAAGAATTACGCGTTCTCGTATATTTTACGTGTCGGCACACAAGGTTTCATTTTTGCGGCGGGTCTCGACCTCCACTCCATTTCTGATCTTTTTACCTAGGTGCGCCCCCTTCGGTGTAAACCTACCGTAAAATATGTCATTTGCTTTTTCTTTTATTTTTCTTTTACAAAATTCGAGCTTTATTTGTATATTCTATTCATTTTACTTTTGTCTTGTTTACATAAGAGTGACATTCAATATTATCATCAAATATCTTATTACAATAAAAACTATATTAATGTATTAATTAATGGATTCAGGTAAATCACGATTAACAAGGACAATTGATTTATCGAGTGAACTTTTGACGGCATCCCCAAATTCCTGACTTATTGGATACGCTATATTTTTCAGAAATTGAACCTGAACTCCACGATCTGCTTTTGCCAAAAAATCTGCAATATTTTCCGCGATTCTCCTCCGTTCTTCTGCATCAACATCTCTCTCCAGAAATAGTCGCGCCAAACTGAAGTTGTCATCATCTCCGGAATCAAATCGAATGACATCTCCAATGACAGGAAAAACTGTTTGCGCTATCACTGGCGAAGGATTTTGTTTGACTCCATTGAAACTATTCGGATAATAATTCGGACTTGATTTTCCATTTGACCCAACATTCATTGCACCATCACGATTGTAAGTAGAAATATGGAATGGGCATTTATTAACCGGAATCTGCGCAAAATTCACTCCAAGTCTATATCGAGCGGCATCAGGATATGAAAACATTCTTCCGTGAAGCAAACGATCTGGGCTTGGTTCAATGCCTGGCACCATATTTGAAGGACTAAATGCAATTTGTTCAACTTCTGAAAAATAATTCTTAGGATTTCTATTTAATGTCATGACCCCAACAGGAATTAAAGGGAATTCTTCTCTTCTCCAATGTTTTGTTGCATCAAATGGATTTTGTGAGAAATTGTCTGCTTGTGGAAACGTCATGACTTGGATCGATAAATTCCATGATGGGAAATCCTTCCGCTCGATGGCATCGTATAAATCCTGAATGGCATAATCAGAATTCGTACCCGCTAAAATGGCCGATTCTTGACGAGTTAGACTGCTACGTTTATTTTTTTGATTGCTCAACCAATGGAATTTAACGTACACGGGAATGTAATTTGAATTCACCATTTTGAAAGTATGCACGCCAGCGCCATCCATACGGCGATAGCCGTTTGGGGTTCCTTTGTCAGAAAATAGATGGAGGGTATGGAGGGTAGTTTCTGGTCTGAGGGATGTGAAATCCCACCACATCGTTGGGTCGCGTAGATGGGTCTGTGGGTTGCGTTTCCGGGAACGATTGATATCACTAAATACCATAGGGTCACGGATTGGAAAGATTTCGATATTATTTCCAACAAGGTCGTGAATACCCTCTTCCGTATAGAATTTAACAGCAAATCCTTTTGGATCAACCCAGGTGTCGGCGGATCCCAATTCACCACCGACAGTTGAAAATCGAACACCCACTTTCGTTCTTTTTCCAATCGTGTTCAAAAAGACTGCTTTGGTCAGTTGGCTAATGTCATGGGTCACTTGGAAGTATCCGAATGCACCTAAGAAGAAATTGAATGGAAGTTATTCAGCTGACAAATATACTATCCGGAATTGACAACTAATATTCCGAGAGACTGAAATGTATTACACGAAGAAGGAGCACCGGAAATATAAAAGAAACTTTCGTACATAAATGCAATTAAAAATTGGTGTTAGATGATGACCTCTAACCAGGTCACCAGAGGTCAAATTTCCAAAGTTGCTCAGAGTGGTCTGAAACGTGGGTAAATGCAATAAAAAGTGGGTGTCAGTGGGTGACCTCGACCCAGGTCACCAAAGGTCAAATTCTCAAAGTTGCTCACAATGGTCTGAAACGTGCAAGAATGTAATAAAAAGTGGGCATCAGAGGGTGACCCCGACCCAGGTCACCATTTAGCAATCCAGCTATCTAGTTATACGGAGTATCTATGCGTTGCTACGCGTCTTACGACGGTTTAATGTAAGACTACCATCGTCAAATTGTCTAAATATTCGCCGACATTAGCAGCCGGAACAATTTGTACCAACTTGAGTCAAATTAAGTCACATTGCCCTACACTTGATTCTTACCTGCTCCTTTTGCATGGACAACTCTTTCTGGAATCCTTTCTCTGTTGAAATGAGCCGTTTTTTCCAGGAGGAAAGAATCTTGGAGGAGAACGTGACCTCTTGGACCTATGGCTTGGGAGGCAGTTAAACTTGGGATTGCCGTTCCTCCGTTTGTACTCGCAAATCTGCTGCATTTATCTGCATTTGTGCATGTGGTTGCCCAGTAACTTAGTTGGTTTAGTGCTGGGGAAGGTGGACTTGTACCTGTGTATGTGTAACAAAGTCAAATTGAAATGCGTTCACTACTAATCCCACATAATCCTGGCTTAACAATAAAATATTCATTTTAGATGCGGTGAAACTTTCAGATTTGTCATGTGAAAATTTTTTTGGTACTCTTATATTCGACATCCGCAATTTTATTGACCGCAAAAACGTTTTAAAGGTCTCAGTTTAGGAATAAATGTATTAAATCCTTCACTTATTGCCAAAAAATTAATTCCAGGTTCCGCAACTGTGTTTATAACTAATACATCTTTATTCCGCAACACTTTATATACAATTCCGATATAACTTCCATATAATTACAATTTCTTTAAATATCTATGTGTTAATTACCGAAAATCATAGTCCAGATGGTGAGGAGACTGCAGATAGTTCCGAAATGTACAACTTTTATCATTTTAGGAACCAAAATTAAGTCCAAATCCAATAAAATGAGAACCACGAAGTATATGTATAGCGCTAGTCTGCAAATTAAAATCAGCTAAAAGGTAAACTGCGACGCATATTTAATGCTATTACTATACTTATGCAAGAATTGAACGTAAAAAATTATAATGTTGCATTTTAAGTAAAGAGAAAATATAGCTGTATGAATTAATTCACTGCAAACAAGAATGGATTAGATAATTAGTTCATTTTTATATTGTTCTATGTATTCCTGACCAAAATTCTCATATAACAATTTGGACATGTTGTATCCGTTCATGTGATGTTGATCCAAGGACGAACTTGAAATGTGATGAGAAAACTATGTTTTGTTGACAAGGAAATTCCCACGAGAGCAACGGCGCGTGTAGGAATTCAATTTCAATATCATAAAATAGACATGCAGATGGACAAGACGGATACACTGACGAGGGTTACTTCAAAGTAGATTATCACACATAATAATCACATTCGACCTGACCTGGGTCATCAGGTGACCGTACCTTGACATTGACCCATGAAAAACGGAACAATTACTGTTCCCTCTGAAAAAAGCAGCAAAGGTAGCCCTGGTTCTCAACATAAATACCATACAAATTTTGGATTTAAATTTTAAACCTTGAGAATATCAGGTTTAATCGATCCCTTGTGGTGAACGGGAAACTCAGAACTGAACCTCACAAGTACACACCTGACTGACCTCTGAATAAAATCTGTCCATTATTCTGACATTCAAAAAATACTCTGGACACCACCGTGTAGCAATTTTCTGCAATATTTAAAAGTGGTGGTAGTAGTAGGAAGGGACTGGGGGGAACATCCATTTTCGCAATATTGCGAAAATCGCTGCTCCCCCCAGTCCCTCCCGG
>JAQFYE010005151.1:0-12319 GCA_034694305.1 Protaphorura glebata | reverse complement strand
TAATACTGATTAAAATTGATTCATTGGATTTATGTTATCATTTGTCAATTACATATATTTATAGAATACATTGAACTTTCCTAGTTCTAAGCGAAAAGTCTACAATTTTTATTTCTATTTTTTATTACCATAAATTATCACTTATGAAGACTAGTTCGGAAATAGAAGTTATGGCTTTCTCCGCTTTCTTCATGAACCTACTTGAGAAAGTAGTGAAAGTCCGCTTATCTACATAATAGATGTATCTTTCTCATTTAGTTGAACTTTTCAGGGTTAACAGTTATAAACAAGTGGATAAAATCATTGCAGGCATGGGTAAATACATACCGCTTTTTCCATTGCGTCATTTACGGTAGCTCAATTTAGGCGGCATGGAAGTTTATGTACATCATGGCGGAAGGGGACATCTTGAAGACAAACGTGAATTCAATAGTAGCCATCGTACATTGTCTGCCCGAGAGATCGAAATCTAAACATGGAAGGTAGTAATATTGGCTAAACGTGTATAAGGAAAAAAGTATCGTGTGTTCTCAGAGTGCGAGTGTGTGATGAGATGCTGTTCCACTCATCCATGCTCTGAACGTATTATCGATTGGTTCCATGGATGGATCTGTAGATGGAAAATCTCTGCGCGCTCAGCATCCTGGGAATCCGGGTTTTCTGGAACATCCAGAGCAAACAGCAGACAGCAGAGTCATCGACTTTTCTCTTCTTTCACTTTCCCCGGACAACTCTGGATCTCTTTAAATTAGAACCTCAAATTTAAATAAATACTCCAATCCTGGCCGTTTTTGAACTACTAGACTTGAATATCTTGCTGAACAATATGGTGGACTTGGGAGGCTACGTTATCATTATCGTCGAGACAAAGGACAAGAAAATTAAATTGTACGGTGAGTCATCATTAATTAATTAATTTAAATGTTAATTAGTGAAATTGTACTTTACCACAAAAATACTAAGATATACATTTTGTAGAGCATTTCTTGCATTTACAGTATACCATATTTAATTATTGACTAAGAAATCATTTAATATTTTCTTGGTGTTAATTTGCAGGGTCCCCCGCCGACAAAGAAGACCTAGAAGTAGGAGATGAAATATTAGAAGTGAATGGGAGGTCATTAGAAAATGTGACCCACACTGAAGTCATCACTCACATTCACCAATGTATTCGCTCTAGAACGATTTGTCTAAGGGTCAAAAGGAGAAATAAATTGGGTAATGATTTTTTAACGCTCGAATTTATTTTCAAAAAACGTTAAATTGTAATTCCACACGTGATTCAGCACTGGACCTCACAACCCAGCACTCGAATATTCAGGACGCCTTTGTGATAGCAGTCGAACAACAGGCGAGAGATAGATTGGAAAAACTGTCCCAATTGAAGAAAATCAAACCAATCGATATGACTATGCTGAGTCATCAGGTAATAATATTTTTTAAGGGGTCAAATATTTCAATGTTTTCTGAAAAAAAAACGAAATCTTTCAAAGGCCGGGTAATGAATTAAATAAATGTATTTTTTTTTAAATTAGCTGAGTGAACCATCATCGAACGAATTAAATGGACTGATAAAAGAAGTGACTGGTTCACCAATTTACATAACCTCGGTTCCAGAATTAAATGAACAGCAACATAATGAGTTGAAATCCGACCCACCAAGTACTTGTGAGACAGAGAAAGGGTAAGACAAAAATATTGCTGTCTATATAATTTATCAATTAAATTAATATGTGAACTAAATGTGAAGATTATTAACTTAAGCAGATTTAATATGATTTCCAGCATCAGCACTCCTCCACATCGAGAGATGGCAGTTGACGTCCCTGACACATTCGTTCCTAAAGTCAAAACGCAGCCTAGTTATCCAAAGAAAATCGTTCAAGTACCGGTCGAGGTGAAACAGGTATAATTACAATCACTATTTCTTAAAACCCGGGTTCATTTTCGATAGAACGCATGGGTCTCTAAGATTATGATATGACCTGCATTAAATTAGAGCTCAGGTTACTTTTCCGTCATTTACGGTGATTTGTTTCCATTCATTCAGGAACAACCCATACGGCTCATTCAAGAAGTTCCAATTACGCTACAAGATCTCGTTCGGCCAGGTACGTAATACGGAAAATATCGTTCATTCCGTATAGGGTAAGGTGTTCTAATACGCCCCGGTGTCCCAATTCGCCCCGGTGTTCCAATTCACCCCAGTGTACCAGCTCGCCCAGTGTTCCAATACCCCCTGCCTATCTTTAATTGTAAGATCGCGTGACCCACCCAAAAGGTACGCCCACTAATGGCGCTGGGATATATAGGGACACTGGGCGTGCTAGGACAACTAACCCTATGGCCTACTTTATTTCCAAGGATAGACTTTTTACTCTGGGGCATCTTGATCCCAAAAAAGCACTGAATTGATTGAAATATTTTTCTCTTATTAAATTCCAGACCTGCCAAACCTCCTGCAGAACTTAGCGCACACGCAAGAACTCTTACTCTCAAATAAAAATGGGTTTAACAACGAGGATTTGAAGCCAATCAGTAATTTATTGAATAATCCAGAGTTCAAAAACATTTTAATGATTTATAACAAAATATACCAAATGTGTTGCATCGAAACAGTCCCAAGACCTGTCCAGTTCAACTCCCAAAGACTGTTGCAAGAGGTAAGAACATATTCTATCGCATGGTAAAAATTAGCCGACCTTACCCTACACTCTTACATACTCACATAATTCAATTTTGCTAATATCGAACAGGCACTTTCTCCGTTGTACACGAGTACATCAGCCGTGACCCTCGAACTAATAAATCTGTGCAGTAAAATAAATTTCGAGAATATTTTATACGCCTATGATAAAATAACTGAGCGGGATAAATTATCGACTACAAATTATGATTTTGGTGGAGAATCCATTGACGAGATGATGCAAAGAGATGTGGTTGAAGAAGATATTAAAATCGTGACGATAGAAAAAACGAGGGAGCCGTTGGTAAGAATATTTACAAGGTGGTTCATAAATTTTTGTCTCCTTGTGACAATAGTTGTTAACCACCCTGTAATTTTAATGATCTCCACAGGGTGCTACCGTCCGTAATGAGGGTGATTCAGTAGTAATCGGCCGGATTATAAAAGGAGGGATGGCAGAGAAATATGGTCTTGTGGAAGGGGACGAAATCCTAGAGGTGAACGGGATTGAGATGAAGGGGAAGGGAATCAATGATGTTTGTGACACCCTCTCACATATGCAAGGACAACTTACGTTTCTCATTGTCCCTAATTCAAGGACAAGGGGTGGTGTGGGGGAGATTATGGTAAGCGGTCATTTGGCCATCGGTCCAGGCTGGTACCCAATCTATCCAGTCATTTAGCTAATTGGCTAGGCTATTGTGCTACTAACTGACTTAATCAATTGTATATTACTTAAACAGATCCATGTCCGAGCACAGTTCAATTACAACCCTAAGGAAGACATTTATTTGCCATGCCATGAATTGGGGATCGAGTTCAATAAAGGAGATATTTTACACATTATTAATCAGGATGATTTAAATTGGTGGCAAGCACATCGAGATGGAGAAGAGGAACAGTTGGCGGGTTTGATTCCTAGTAAATTGTTTCAAACACAGTAAGGACTGTACATATAATTTAATACAAGTGTCAGAAAATGAGACCTTGGTTTAGTTTAATCATTCATTAAACGTTTTAGACGAGAAATGTTAAAACAAAACGTTGAAGAAGTGCACAAGGCCAAGAAAAGTTTGCTTTGTACAGGGAAAAAGCGGAAACGAGTGGAGGAGGGGGAAATTGGTAAGCTAAAAACAAACAAACAGAGTGCATCACACATTGAACTTTGAACTTGATTGTGACTGATAGATGAGATCCCTACATATGAGCAAGTACTTCTTTCTTACCCTAACAACGTGAAACGACCGATTATCCTGATCGGGCCTCCAAATATTGGAAGGCACGAATTGAGACAAAGACTCATTCAAGAACAGCCGGATCGATTCGCTGCAGCTGTACCGCGTAAGCCTAACAAATGCGCCGAATATTTGGTCACCCAAATGTTTTTTAGCAATATTTTGGATATATTCGGTATATTTTTGCATTTCAGACACGACCCGTCTACAAAAAGATAATGAAATCAATGGACAAGACTACTACTTCATTGCCAGGCCACAATTTGAATTGGATATCTCAGCTGGGAAATTCATCGAATATGGTGAATTTGAAAAGAGTTATTACGGAACGAGTGTGGAGTCAATCAAAGAGGTCATGAATAGTGGGAAAAGTTGTGTTCTGAATTTGCATCCCCAATCTATTGAAATCATTCGCTCAAGGGGGGACTTGAAACCTTACATTATATTCATCGGCCCGGCTAGTCTCGAGAGGCTCAAAGAACTAAGGATCATGCGGGGGGAGGCTTACAAGGTAAAATCAGTGAACATGTAATTTCAAAATTTTAAAATTAGTCGACATTTTTCTTATGTTTACATTTTTGGCTTTAGGAAGACGAACTTATTGATATAATCCGGTCGGCTAACAAGATGGAGCATAAATACGGACATCTCTTTGACTTCATAATAGTGAATAATGAATTAGAATGTACTTACTATGAATTGATGCATCATATAAATTATGTAGAGTGTAAAGCACAGTGGGTTCCAGCCGCATGGAATTTGTAGATCAAAATAATAAAATAATACTTTGTACTAGTCTGAGGAACATTTTCTAATAAATCAAAATTCGTATGAAATATTGGTCAGTACGGTTATGGACCACAATGTACTTTTAGTCATTTTATTTCCAAGAAATGAAAGGCTATAATGTACAGAAGCATTGATATTCAACACAATGTGTTCAATACTGTTAAACACGTGCATAAATTATTGGTGTACAAATACACAAAATATATTAAAATTAAGAGTGTTTGTTTGGATTCCTCAGAACCCAAATGTAAAAAAATTTCACACCGCGGTGGGTGCGTTTTTCAAAACGTAACAAATATAAATAATATTCAAACCCGGAGATCCAAAATACAAATGTTCGGACCCGCGCGGGTATCAGTCCAATATTCCATCACCCTCAGAAGTTACTCAACTGTTATTGGAGGAATACGAGACCTATTTGTTTCTAAAACCAATGTGCATGTAGACTATGAGTTTTATGTGAATGAAAGGTAGACTACGCTCTGAAGTACATTTTCTGGCTTCTTGCGAATGCCTTTTACTAAACACAAATGACTTTATACATACAATACAACGAAGATCTAACTCGATTCAATCTCAATGTTAATCTCAATGTTATTTTGAGTTAAAGACTCATGCTGAAGATACTAATTTGTCGACAGCTTATGCAGTCTAGAACTCTGAGTTAACGACTCGGACTGACAAGCTTATTACTTCCTTTTAGCTCGGACAGTAAATAACTGAAATATAAATTTACAGACAGCAAAGAGGAGCACTGAAGGTCCTCCTACTTAGCCTTGGCCCTTGGCCTATCAAAGCTAGAGTCATGCCAGCCCGGCATTCCGTCGGTTCAAAGAAAGAAATGAACAGGAAAGATTTCATACAAACGTTAATTGGAACCGCGAATGACCGGCGCCGGTGTGACTACAGTGATTAGAAACTGAATAACTGAAAACAATGTCGTCAACAGAATGCGCATATACGACTAACAAAGGAATAGAATATAATGTTTTAAATGCGGTTATACGACTAATAAATGTGTAACATTCCATGAACAGCATGCGAGTATACGACTATTAAATGAATAGAATTCTAAACTAATAATTTTCTAGACTTTAAGTTGAGTGTCGTAAACTGATCTGTCCAACTAACTTCCAAGCATTTTTGGAAAATTCGAACAGTGTTTGTATTGTATTGTATTGCATTGTATTGTATTGTATTGCATTGTATTGTATTGTAAAGGTTTAAAGTTAACTAGTTAAGGTAGCCTTCGACAAACGAATTCATCTTCAGCCTAAATGCCTTATCTTCCACTAGGAACTGACTAAAGCCTGAAATCCCGAACGAAGCAAGAGATAGCTCTCTGAAGAGGAAACAAACAAGTTTAATTCCTTCCTATGTCTCCGGTTTAAAACCAAACCCAAGTTCCATTTTTTTTCTTTAGATTGTCCCTTACTTTCCTACTGTTAAAATTTGAAATTAGCTTCTCATCATTTTTGGGTACTTGCAAATTATAGTGGACATCAATTCTTTCCACACTTGATCTCAATAATTTAGAGAATATTTTCCCCTCGTTTATTAAATCCTTGGGACAAGCAAAATGCACTCTTTTTACATTCCCAAAAATGAGTTCAAAATTATTTAAAATGAATTCATCAAATTTACAATTATCTAATTGCAATAAAGTCAAATTAAATGGTTTGACGGAATTTCCTTGAATCGTAAAATGTCCAGCCAAGTACAGCGTTTGTAAGCAATCAGGCAAGTCGTTTAAATTGAGAAGTGGAATAGTTTCAGTGTGCAAGGTCAGGAAGGCTAGTTGTGGGAAATTCTTTAAAAATTTAAAATCCGTGGCATTTAATACCACGACTGATGAAGCCAGAAATAAATCTTCAACCGTTGGAAACGAAGTGTTTAAAATGTTCATGTTTACGATAGAGTGATCCCCAATGAAACTCAGAGACTTATATGGAATATTATTGAAGCTTTCTAAAATATCTGACACATTTTGTAAAGAATTCATGTACAAGATTCCACGTTCCCGATCAACATAGAAAAGGGAGACCCACCCCACTTTGTACATGTACTTTGTTACTTGCATGTTCATCTCAAAGAATAAAGAGTTTTTCATACTCTCAAAATCGTCCAAATAATAATTCCGATCACGTAAATCAGCTGTGAAAGACACGACATATGTTTTCAGTCCTGGCAACTCTATTCTCTTCTTCGAAAATCGTCCAGTCGCCCTGATATTTGTCAAACAAATTTTTTCCAGTTGATCGCAACCATTGAGTGCATCCGAGAGGTCATCAAGATTCAGATATGTGTTCCCGATGTGAATACATTGAAGAAGACATTTACTTCCTGCCTTACGTTCGATCCCGTTGAAACGATGAATCCTCGGATGCGTTGAATGATCGTAAAGTAGAAATTTTAGATTCGGATCCTGTTAAAGCATAAATATTTACCCAACCAAAAATCAGATTTTCGTCAATTACTTTAAAAATGTAATTAATTACAAATTACAAATTACAGTCTAATTTTCAAAGTATTTCAATTAGAATTACAAATTACATGCAAAATTATTGATACAAAATTGTTTATTTTCTTACATTCACGTAAAATGTTTTAAGAATTCCAAAATTTCTCGGCTTCGTGAATGAGTACTTGATGGAAAGTACAAAACGTTATAGGTCTTCAACAATCTAGATTCTACCTATGTTCAAGTTAGCACCACCCAGTTCAGGGTCAGCACTTGGGCTGGGACCCCTTGAACAGAACCATCTACCTACTAACCTGCCGGTAAGAAAAAATGGAATGAATTCTGACCTATGAGGTCAATCTCGAGAAATTGAAAATTATTGAGACCAAATTTTTTTTGTTAGTTTGAGCAATTAGTTGGAAGGTTGCTCGGGGTTGTGGGAATAGGAGTGTGCGAGTCCACGAGCTGTGGATTTATACTCACGGGAAGGGGAGAACTAATTGAGTAATAAGGTACTACCAAGCAATTAGTCCCCAAAAATTTGGACAATAAAGTACTTACAAGCGAATTTCCGGTACCGCTTAACCTCCGGTCGAGGTTTTGGGATTTATCTCCGCCGTAGGAGAAATCGTTAGAAAATTGTTGTTTTCTAGAATTGAAGACCTATAGCGTTTTGTACTTTCCACCAAGTACTCATTCACGAAGCCAAGAAATTTCGGAATTTTTAAAACATTTTACGTGAATGTAAGAAAATAAACAATTTTCTAAACTTAAACATTATTTTAAGTCACCTACTGTGGTCTGGTCTCAATTTTAGGCTGTTTTACAACTTAGTTCTTTCTGGGAAGTGTCAGTCTAATCCGAAAATTCTTCGGAATAGTCAACTATTTCAAATAAAGCTCCTAGGTCGGATTTATTATATTTTATAGGAATTAAGACTCCCTGACATTAAAAAAAAATTAAAAGTCGTCCGCGCAAACAAAGTAGGTTTTTTCAGAATATCTCTGAAAATCTAGTCAAGAAATATCCTGAGTTTATCCTGATTTCAAGTCCTCTTGCAGGTAATTCTTTCACATTTCGGTATGCATAGAATACCGCAGATAGGGCACGGGAAATACTCCCCGGTCAGAATTGGCTCATCTTCGGATATGTTGTAGCCCTTGACCTCCTGAACAATGTCTCTACAGGTCCCGACGCGGAAGGTCAACTCTGGTGACCTCTGGAGGTCACCAAAGTTTGACCTCCGGTTCCCTCATAACCTAAAAAATGGCCCCTACAAAAGTTGTTCCACTCATTGAGACAAGCAACTTTTTCCTCTATTAGTTTTCTCCGCGTTCAACCCCCGAGGTCATAGGCCAATGTCAACATCACGGTCATGATTCAACAGATGGACCTTTGACCTCGGGAGTTGGCCGTACAGAAAAATGATAGAGAAAAAAGTTGCTTGTCTCAATGAGTGGAACAACTTCTGTAGGGGTCAATCTTTGGGTTATGAGGGAACCGGGGGTCGAACTTTGGTGACCTCCAGCGGTCACCAGAGTTTACCTTTCGTGTTGGGACCTGTAGAAAGATTGTTCAGGAGGTCAAGGGCTACAACATATCCAAAGATGAGCCAATTCTAACCGGGGAGTATTTCCCATGCCCTTTCTGCGGTATCCTTTTACGGGATGCACGAAAAAGAAAGTACTTCAATTGCGCAGACGAATTTTCACGAAAACCGACTCAGGGGATGCGCGAATGCATTGAGAAACTTGGGTATCGGGTCTATTTATGGTATTCATGCGAAGAGTTTCCCTTGTTAATATTAATTACCTTAATGTGTTCACACCCACCCCGTAAGTTACAGATATTCTCATGAAATTCTAATTCAGTTTTCTTCACGACTGCACATGATGACTGGACAGTTTCTGCGTTTTCTTTAGTGGATTTGACACAGTCCTCATTTTCAGTCATCCTCAATTTCTCATCAATCAAAATTAATTTTTCATTCCATTCTTGAAATTGACTCATCAGATCTGCTTTGAAATCTTGAAGTTCTTTCCTAGCCTCCTGAAGTCCCTATTTATAAAGTCAATAAGTACAGGGTGTTCCAAATGTTTTTTTTTAATATTTTAAAAATTCATAGTTTCCAAGGCATGAAGCAGACTTTCAAAGAAGAATCGTTGTATATCAACCCTTCCCAAATCGTGAAATGTAAAAAAAACAAAATCTTTTGAAATGCCAATAAAAATATTTTTTCTTTCAAAAATGTGGTCCATACTTTGATAACTATGAATTTTTGAAAGTGGTCATATTCATTTGGGACACCCTGTACGATTGAATATTTTTTGGATGATTTCTTGCAGCAATTTCAGCATACCTCAGATGTAGATACGAATCGGCATTCTGTGATTAGAATTAGACCAAGAACGGCAAATGCGAGAAATATTATTTTTGAAAAAACGAAATAGAATCTCATGATGATGCTCTCAAAATAAACACAATTTCTTGTTGATCTCACTTTTGATTTTATGTATTAGCGGATGGTTATAACGGATGTTGACTAAGAAAACCGTCACTGAAGTTTTCCTAGTCTCAGAATAATCTGAATGTGCGAAATAAATTGTGGAGATTTGTATTACGTACGAAATTGCTAAATATAGTTGAGTAGGGTTTAATATTTCATGTGGTACTATTCCTAAGAAAAGACCTTAGACATTAGGATAGGATTCTCTACGATGTTAAATGATCATTTTGATGCAGTGGGTTTTCTCGAATTTATGAAGACTACAGAAATAAAAGTTAACTCAATCTCAACCTGAGAGCCTGACTGTGGTGACTGGTAAAGAGTCGATTCAAAATGTTTGACCTTTTAGGTCAAGGTGAAACTGAGAAAAACTTGGAAAAGTTCAGAAAAAAAGGGCAAGTTTGACTAGACTTCCATTCCCGTGCCCATGGAAAGTCGATTCAACTTGCCCCATGTTTTCGTTTTTCCGTGAACAATTCCTCAATTTGACCTTGACCTAGAAAGATCAAACATTGGAATTTGGAATCGACTCTTCCCCAGTCACCACAGTCTGTTTCTCAGGTTGACATTGAGATAATTTTTATTTTTGTACTTGTCATAAATTCCACAAAATTAGCATTTAGCAATTAGCAAATTAGCAAATCTCAATATTAGCATTTAGCATGGCCGAGAATCCTATCCTAATGTCTAAGGTCCTCTGTAGGTACTCTACTAATACATTTATTAACACAAACAACGCCTTCACCCTCAGTAGAGTAGAGGTCGTAATGTTGCCCAACAAATATTTAATTTACAATCACTTCAATAAATATGAAATTTTATAGTGAAGCAAAAAGTCAGCTTATTCTGATTACCTTATCGCGAGCTATTAAGTTTCTCTCAACTTCTATTCAAGATGTTCAAATCGTGAGCATAACATGTAATATTAAAACACGTAGTATGTCGGTTATTTTCTTACCAATTTATTCATTATTCCATGCTCAAATATGTACAGAGTTACGCATGCATGCATGAGTAGCAAAGGTTATGCATAACCATTGCCACCCCCTGCAGCCCAATCTGGGGGAGTCGGACAAAATAAAGTCGATTTTTCACTGGCATGGAATTTTTATAAAAAAAAACTCAGAATCTTCTCTCCAAAGGCCCTCTGCCAGCAAAAAATCGATTTTCTCCAAACCGGTCCTCCAAAATTTTGAAATTTATTGCAAAAAAGATAGCATCGGCGGATTTTACGAAAAAATTTATTTGGGCGCGTTTTCGTCAAAATACCATTGAAAAATTTGTTTTTTCATGACGATTTCTACTTAAACGCTCGTCAGCGCCGCTACGGTAATCGGTTCTTCAAGCTGAATGGCTTTCTAGATAATATTCTCTACAAAATGCATATCTCACTTTTTGCCCGACTCCTCCAGATTGGGCTGGCCATGGGGGGGAGGGGGGGCAAAGGTCACGTGTCACCCTGTATGAATTAGAGTTGACTCTTGTGGGAACGAATGTTGACAACAAAACTGAAATTCATGACCACAATGAAAAACATTTACAAAGTGTTACATGCGATGATGTTGTTTATGTGGTCATCTTTAGGGTTGTAAAATACCCGCGTATTTATTTTTTGGGTATATACCCGGATAGTTTACTCATATTGGTGCGGTATGATACAAAAATTGTTAAAAGTTTACAATTTTTCACAATTTTGAAATTATCATCAGTTGCAAAAGCTAAGCTGTAGAATTACGAGACCATTTGGCACTAATTCAAAAATGTCTGTTCTACATTGTCTTAAATTTTACTTTTTTGTGTGAACTAATAAATACCCACCGGGTGCAAATTCGAAGCACCCGGGGGACCCTTTACAAGCCCAGTCATCTTGGATCCTAAGGTATTTTAAATGAAGCAATTTGTCTCATAATAATAAATTATTATAACTATCAACCTGACTACATGTATTAGGTACACAGCCACTTAACTGAATTTTTGAAAGTTAAGTGGTTAAGTTAAGTTAGGTTTTATTTGTGAAATTGCGTTTGTGGTGTGTTTTCGGGTTTTCGGCTCTCAAATTGTGACCGGGTTTGGAGTTTATCTTGGAATTGGGGCTGCCTGTTGAAACCATACAGACATAGACCCATGAAATCCGTCGTCACCAGGAAAACCCATAGGTCTTATCGGAGGAAGAACATGATACGTAAGGTTAGGGGACCTAAAACGCCCAACCGCCATTTGTGGACGGTGTGCGTATTAAGTGTCACCTGGTTCT
Source organism: Protaphorura glebata (assembly GCA_034694305.1). Taxonomy (NCBI): domain Eukaryota; kingdom Metazoa; phylum Arthropoda; class Collembola; order Poduromorpha; family Onychiuridae; genus Protaphorura; species Protaphorura glebata. Next base: position 385 of record JAQFYE010005151.1, on the reverse strand, counting down.
ATAGTTAGACACGGTGGAGGAAAGTTGATTATGTGAAACCAAACAATCTTGCTTCGTTGACACGTATCCCATACCAATAAAACCTTAGGATCCTAGGATTCAGTCTCTCTGTGCAACTGTCCTTCCTCTCAATACACCCCGGCATTTGCATTGGAAGGTAGATAAACTTCTCTTCTCGTTTGCCTCCTAGATGGGTCCACCTTGTTAGTTCTCGAATCTCGGAGTTTCTAGTATATAATTCTAACATATTCCTCCGGCCTCACTGTAGCTTAATCTGTTCAATAACAAAAAGCGGACTCCGACTTGGTACATCCCTAGTAACATGTACCGTTGGCCCATCGCAAGAAATTGGTCGGCAGCGTCGGCAGAGTGTGGGTTGGCAAAC
>JAQFYE010005150.1:0-12319 GCA_034694305.1 Protaphorura glebata | reverse complement strand
TGTCAACAAAAATGTCCTCTCTATGAAAGGAGCCAGATTCTATACTCTTAGGTTGTCTCAACCCCCGGACGTCAACTTTGGAATTAGCTTCGGACGACATCTTCTCAACATTCAATGGCTAACGTCGTCTCCAAGAATGGTTTTAGTCCGTTCAAGTTAATAATTTATAAAAATCTTAAAATAATTCTTCCTAAAAATTTGACTCTCATTCCACCTAAAGATTTCATTTCAAATTGTGTGAATTAACTGTACATCGATTCAACTCATCAAAAATATAAAATTATATCCTAATTTGTCACTAAATGATTCTGAAAGATCATATTTGTTATGCAATGTGATTTTTAGAAATAAATTTATTTGAGTCACGCGAGGATGCGTATCTTCGTATCTTAATATTTATGGTGGGTAGGTAGTTCTCTTTAGAATCTTGTGAAATTGATCAAAGCTGGGGTAAGTGGGACAATTAGGAAATCCTGCTTGGTATTGTGCTATGCAGACTTGGGTCAATTACTTTAAAAATGTAATTAATTACAAATTACAAATTACACCCTCATTTCTGATTGTAATTAATTACAATTACAAATACATAGATAAATTTTGAAAGCAATTAACTACAATTACAATTACGTGGACAAAATGGGAAGGTAATTAATTTAAATTACATTAATATTAATCAATTATGTATACAACCAAGAAAACATTCTCTAGAAGTTGAAGGCTGTGGGGGTAACTATTAGTATTACGCCTTCACAAAATTAGGTTTCCTCCATTTCTATCCTTCAATATTTGATTGACATTTTCTTTCCGGACATATTGAATATGGACTTAAATTCAATTTAAAAAATAACACACTTTGACATGAATCTATTCGGAACTCCAATCCCACTATTCATTTATTTCTCAACCGCCAGCACATTTCTCGCTTGGGAGGCCAACTACAATATTTAACTAATGCTGATCTCAATGTCCATGGCATACTGAGATGAAACAGACTCACGTTTAGTCATGTAGTCCAGAAAAAGCGCATTCAGCAGTTTATATGCATAGTTATATGCTTGGCAATAACTCACTGATTGCGTACATTTCTTGTTTTAAAATATACATATGTACATGCATTACTAACGTACGTGTAGGTTTCCGGTTTCAAATAAACTCAGCAGAGTCATTAGTTTTTGGTCTCGCATTCACGTCGCATCACATCGAGGAAGTCCAATTATTTCTAATCACTGTCCATGAAATTTTGTCCGAAATTGTCTAAGAAGAATGATCAGTCACCTGTGCCTCAAATTGCTCAGTCTCTCCGTGAAATACGCGTCCTTTCTGCGAGTGATTCCCTACGGCTGGGATGACGTCAATCAACGGTTATCCAGGGTGCGATGATAATTATCAGCTGATAATTATCTTGATAATTATCTTGACAATTATCATGATTTTTAAGGGCTGATAATTATCATGATTTTTATAAAAAAAAATCGCAGAAAATTGTGCAGTACGAGTACACAGAAAAAAATAAATAGGCAAGTTTATCGTTCTTCTTTGATGGTATCGACGACCACAGGATTACGTTTGAAATGTAACACGTACTGCCTTTTTTTTTGGCTTTGTCTATTTGCCTTTACGTGTATATTGCTTTTTCTTTATTACAATAAAATTATTCGGATGCGAAAATTGAAGAATGACACACGCGTGCAAAAATAATTCAGAAAAGTCAAGAAATATGATAATTATCTTGATAATTATCATAATTTTTAAAGGCTGATAATTATCAGGATTTTGATAAGAAAAAATCGCGGAAAATTGCGCAGTACACAGAAAAAAATAAATAGGCTAATTTATCGTTTTTCTTTGATGGTGTCGACGACAGGATTACCTTTGAAATGTAACACGTACCGCCTTTATTTTTTTGGCTTTCCAATTGGCCTTTACGTTTATTTTGCTTTTTTTTATTACAATTAATTTATTTACGTGTGAAAATAGAAAAATGACTCACGTGTGCAAAAATAATTCAAAAAAATCAAATAATGTGATAATTATCAAATAATTATCATGATAATTATCATGATTTTTAAAAGCCCGAAAATATCCGATAATTATCGGATAATTATCAAAAATCCAATAATTATCGGATTTTTTTATTTTTATATAAAAATCATGATTTTTCATCGGACAATTCATAGCATGGACAATTCGTCGCACGACAATTCATAGCATGGACAATTCGTCGCACGACAATTCATAGCATGGACAATTCGTCGCACGACAATTCATAGCATGGACAATTCGTCGCACGACAATTCATAGCAATTGTCCATGCTATGAATTGTCCGTGCTATGAATTGTCCGCGATGAATTATCCATGCTATGAATTGTTCGCGATGAATTGTCCGGCGATGAATTGTCCGCGATGAATTGTCCGGTTACCCTTGTTATTGGAGTTGAACACTGACAGATTTTTCAATTGTGAAACTCGAAGGAGCTACCCGTTATACACCTCGCATGTAGTAATAGTCAGGGCAGGGAGACCAGATAACCGCGAAGTGTTCTTCGAACCGTGATGTTCGTGGGAATCAGAGTAGTACCAATTGCGACATACGGGATAAACTCCAAACTTTTTCCAGAAAATCCGAACTTGGAAAATCACTTCACCGGCACAGTTAGGGGACTCGAGTCCTGACCGACGAAAGAAGAGCTCGAGACCACAATCTATGAGCCAGCACGATTGGCCACCAATTTTCATGCACCAATTTTTCGGGAGACGATGCGCAGATGGATCGCCGCAGGAAAATTGCTAGTGTGAACACAAAAAATTCACGGCAGAAAAATTTGCCGGCTATATCTCCCACCAATTTGTCTGCAGTATTGAAAGTTCGACCGGTCAAACTTTTTTCCTGCTACCACACCAATTTATCTGCAGAGGCGGTAGATAAATTGGTGCAGGAAAATTGGTGGTCTGTGATAGCCTTATATTTCACGGCTTGTTACATTTGTTGATGTTTATCTGACGAACTTTAAAAATCGTGTGACTGAATTTGTTTTTACGAATTGCAGTGTGTAATAGGTGAGTAGAAACTGCTTCTGCAATTGCTAATACTTACTTAAGTATCTTTAAGAAGATCGCGCATCTTGACATTTACCCATTTGTGGGATGCCGTAATAAAATTTATCTGGAGAAATTACGGCTTCAATCAAAGTTATTTGGTTATTTAAGTTGGATATTTTCTCGGTCCAATTGGAGAATCCTGGAGTTCGTATCATCACTAAAACAGTTCAACGGCGGCCAGGATCTGCAGGCTGATTATAAATCGACCGTTATGTATTCCAATTGAGGTGGCGTCCTGGTCAGGTCACTGGAAGGTCGGTTTTCCGGTTCACCTCGGAATGCTCGAAGTTGGAGTGCAAAGGACCAACGATCTACAGGATTAAGGAAGACGTTAGAGTTTTTCCGAAAGTGAACCCTCCATCGCACAATTTTCAGCTCACTGAAAGCGTATACTCTGTTTACAGGTGACAAACTTTACTTCTCTCTCTTTACAGCCCGGGTTAGAGGATTTTTTACACCGACTCTCCTTGGCCGCCACGCAAATCCTATTTTCCAGCTGCGTAGCCATTTTGATTCTTCATTGGGTTCTCGGCTACTAAATTGCAGGACAACACGTGACGATCCAGCCAACTTTACTTAAATATATGTGAAAGAAGGAAGCGTGATAGAACCAGTGTAGATAGATGTAACGAGTGTGCTAAATTTGAATGGCATGCGACGCCCACTTCTCGGACGATAAAAGGATACCAGTATGTTGAAAGATTGGATGGATTACAGGAATTTTTTAAAAAGTTCCAAACAATTTTTCTCGTCGGATATATGTATATGTCAAAAAACATTAAATCTCAAAGGCAATTGTTTGGAGATTTTACAAAATTTTCTGTAATGTAACTGACGACTTCTGAAGTCCTCATTTACAGGTCATGCCTTTCCCTTGTACTATACTTTCGAAATATCCCAAGAAGTTAACCGACATTGTAGATGTAATGCTAGCCACTGCTGTTTATTTTATCGCGTGATGGTTTGGTTCATTTCATTTATCTAGGCTATTTCTCAAGTTTCTATTCAAAATTAACTAGTTCTCGTCTACTCGATTTTTACAGAGACATAGATGAAATCTGATAACATTTATACCTGATCTGATCTATTTGGCTTTCAAAGACAATTTGTAGATAACTGGCTCTATCTAAGTATCTATGTATCCAGGTATCTAATACCTAGTAAAAATGGCTAACTCATTATAGAATCCAACTATTAAGATCGACTAGCAATAAAGCCCGCTCTTAAATTGGCTGTCGGAGAATGAAATCAAATGTTGAAAAATAATATAGCTTTGTGATTAAATACGCAGAACTTAGTGAGTAAGTAGTGGTGACAAAACATGTACTCTGGTCTAAATGACCGAGTATTTAAAAAAATGTTCAAGATCTCCCTCTACATACTACATGAAACTGAGAAATGAACGCCGTACAGTTTTTAAAGGCATCTATCCTTTCCTGTCTTAATGTTGCGCGTTCAAAGGAGCACAAGGAGACAATAAGTCATACGTTTCGCAAATCGTAGGCTTAATTCCCTACCTTCTTGAGAACGTTTCTTAGTAAATCATCTTGGAAACGAACTATTATAAAAATTTCAGACAAGTGTCCTTTGTTTTTGACACCAGTAATTATAAAAACTCCTGCGTGCAGGCATATATAAATTTTCCAGATTATGGACTGAAAAATTTAAAGTTTTTTCATAGTAATCTGCGTCTCAAAAAATAACTCCGTCTCAGTTACACACGACATCATATATTTTTAAGGTTTGTATATTTTCTTCCATTCGTTCTCTTAAGACATAAACACTATGTCGTGCTCAATCCATAATATTCATTCATATTCAATTGGCTCTAATGACTTAGGCTTGACTTTGACGTCCGTTCCGTCCTAATCTCGGGTTATTATACTTTAATATGTTTTGACCAATTCAAACCTTCAGCATAGTCACTTGCATGTCTCCTAAATTTACGAGGTGAGCGAAGTAGGGGGAAAACATCAGTTTGACATTATACCACCTACCTCATGTAATAGGGAATTAGGATAACTCAGATTAAAGTCTAATTGTTTGCCCAAATCAGAGTTTGAAGGTTAATTCAACAATTATAGAATTAATTAGGACTTCCTGGCAAAATTTACAGATTATCTCGACCAATATTGCAATTACCTTTAATTACGCCTGCAACACGTTCATCCGAACCTATTGACTTTGATATCCAAATTCACATCTATTGAGAAACACGAAATAAAGACGAGGCGATGTAACTTCCGGGCTACTTACCGCTTAGCCATACAACGAAATTCGGAATCTGGCAAAGAGGAATCGAACAATTGGCGAAATTTGCGCTCATGTAGTGATATATGTATATTGACGTTGAAAGTGGTTACCTTGTAAGACTTGTGAATATTTGAGATGGGTGTCATACACGTGGAACAACAAGTTGCGATTAATTGATGCGAGGGTATGCATTATTAACGCACCTCTAGTTTGCGGTGGAATATAAACTCAATGGACTCATTATGTCGTCGTGCTGCATTCACATCACACCATATCAGGAAGGTCCACACTTATATAGCAATTTAATCAGAAATTTTGTACTAAAATATCTGAGAACAATGATCAATGACTTGTGCCTGAAATTGTTCAGTCTCTCGGTGAAGTACGCGTCACTTCTGCGAGTGATTCCGTACAGATGGGATGACGTGAATCAACGGTTAGTCCATGTTATCAACAAAAACAAAATCATTCAATGGAGATGTGTGTCTTGTGCCGTTTGGTTCAATCAAGCGCTTTTATTTCTTTCTTTGGCTCACGCTGTGATTATCAAGAAAGATCGCAGATTCGAACACCATGTTTTTCATGCAATTTTCATTTTCGGTCATTTGTTGTTCTCACTACTTTTTTACATGACAATGGACAAACGGAAGGAACTCCTGCACTACATCAACGACTTCTTAATACTGTATAAGAATATGGAAAGTAAGTCAGAATTTAAATTACATCAAGTGTCCCGATAACTGCCTTTCTCTCCTCTTTCAGTATATGAAGGTCGTACCAATGTGAGACAAATTAGTCTACTACAATTAATTTATTTGATTATTACAGATCACTATCTCACTTGGAAATTGGGCGGGAGGACTGGCTACGAGTTTCTACTTATTCCATTGTTCCTGTTTGGTCTCTACTTCCCTTTTGTTTTGGCTGTTGCAAATTTCCTCATGCCATCAAGCGCCGCCTTCTTGAGTTCATATTTCGCGAGTTATGAAAATTTGAGTGTGTCCTTTCCGGTGCCTCTGCTATTGCTGGTCATACCTCAAAGTTTCTTTGTGTTGCCTCTTTGCTGCGCACTTGTCGTATTCTGTGCCACATTCGCAATTTTATTCACCTATGGATATCTGGAACTAACCATGGAAATGAGGTATGAACCATACGTTGTAGCGATTAAAACTAACTCGACAATGATTTAGTACAAGGAAAGAACATAGTGTAAGAACAACAAAAAAACACAACGGCTTGTTTTTTCAAGACTCTGTTAACTGAAACTGTATCCCGTTCCCGATCAATGATATCATGACTAAGCGTTATAGTCACTACCAAGAAGTCAAACCAATTTCGGCAGGTTTCTCAGCTTTTCTCAAATTATCTTTCACTTTTTCTGTTTGGGCAACATGAGCTTACAATAGAGTTGTCACACTATCAATGGGGTACTATTCAATGATGGCAAGGCTCCTTGTCCTAAGCGATACAGTACCCGTAAGAACACTTAAGTTGAGCGAAGGATGACAATGAGTGGTTTGGATGGGTAACCATTCGAGCTCTCGTTGAGTGCGACTTGCCGAATCGTAGTTCGGCTCTGTGCGTCTAGAGGTCCCTTCTCTAGCAGTACGGGATTACGTCCAATGCAAGACTCTTCTGGTAGAATCATCGACTCGTCCATAGAAATCTATGGGTATCATCATTCATCATTCGTCATTGGCCTCACAGAGCTACCTTCTCTGTGAGATGTGGGTGACCAAAGGGCCGCAGTAGGAAGCGGAAGTCCTTCCAGTAGCCAAATATATATATATTTAAGTGTATAGTCAGTGACCTTCTGACATTGATGTCTCGGTTTATATTTCCTTTCAGTGGAAATATTTTAAGGCGGGATTAAACAAAAAAAATATTAAAGTTTAATGAAATGCTGACGTCTGAATGACGCACAAAAGACATTAGAGGCATTTAATAATTTAAAATATGGTTGGTTTTTATTGCGTAGAAAATCAATTATAGATGGCTATGAATCAAGTTAAAATATACTTGATATGTACGGTTGGAGCAATTGAGTCTTGCCAGAAATTTGTATTGAACAACAATGTTTTCGATCGAGAGCCTTTAAAAATTTGTAAGCTTATTGTAACACGCAATCTTAATCCATTTCGTTATTGTCTTATTGTTTGAACTGTTTGATATATGGAACATTCTCGGATTAATAAAGAATTCTCTTACCGACACTCTGACGTAATGTTTGAGCATTATTGGGACTTGACAAAGGAAACCATCGAGGTGATTCAAACAACGACACCTCTAAATTGTTTTGGATTGAAATTATTGCAGATTTTCAAATATGTCTCAGCATATGAAGAATAGATCAAGAGCAAGTCTGCCGTCAGAAGTCATCCATATGTGCAGGTGCTTACAGGTGCTGACTAAATCCGCCAATCTGTTATTTCAGGACTACGCCTTCATCATTGTAATCAATACAATATTCACAGTCACTGTTGGATCTTACTGGGCCATGATTTGGTACAGGTCACGTGTGCCGATCTTTACACTAGGAATAGCCGCCGCGGTAGGCACGGTCACCCTAATCCTGTTATATTTCAAACTCGGAGCTTATAACCGGAATTCTATAAAACTAATCGACTCCTGGAAGAAAGCCACCGGAATTCCTGGACCAGAGGAGAAGAAACTGTTGAAAAAGTACATGAGGTCGTGCCGACCTCTAAAATTACACTTGGCGTCTGTAGGCTATTTTCAAATGCGTGGGAGTCTAAACATCATTGGGAGAATAATCGTCGTTACCGCAAAGCTGGTCATTTTTGCGAAGAAATGGGATCTTAATTAATCAGTCCCTATATTATTACATTATGCGTTGATATAATACGTACTACCAACTCGTTATAACCCGGGGTTATTTATACTTACCCAATGTATACTATGAGCCGGTAGTCTGTGCTATAAATGTTTTTGCCACAATACTGAATGCTTATCCTGTCGCATTTTCTTGCACTGTACATATTATTTCACTTTCGTTGTTTATTGCCTTGCAATCTAATGAGTAGGAGACCGGTCGTGTTATAGTTATATCTTATCATATAAACATTTAGATAATATTGCGCATGATAATTCAGTACCGCTGTTCAATGTTTCGTAAGTTAAATGAGTCGGATCAATGCCATATTACATATATTATCATATAAGTAATATATTATATCTAAGGGTGATTAATATGTACTGACCCCATTTCCCCCACCGCAGCAGTAGCCACAATATGTACAATCAAGTGGGCAACCAGTTGCGGATCCAGAAAAGTCTTTTTCCAATTTATCTAGTAACTATTTTAATTTCCAGGGGGCCCCGGACATCACTCATACCGAGATTTGCCACTGCTCACAACAATAAGAATAAATCCGATTGGCACTATGCTATGGATACGGGTATTTCACCCTTTCGTGTATTTTTATGAATTTCTTAGTTGTACTTCTTAATTGTATATTAATATTAAATTGGAATGAATTAAGGAATAGTTTGTTAACTGATTGTTGATTGTTAACCAAGAGTCTTGATTTATCCAAAGTCCAGAATAATGCAGTACCCGGATCGAGCCAAAGTTAGTTCAGTGGTGGTGGTCCTTTGTACTCGAAAATCCGCAAAATTGATCAAAATCTCGAATTTTATTGCCGTTGACTTCTCATCAGCACAGCGGAATGGACCTCACTGCGGCCTCGGACTTTGAGGTCTTAGAGCTGACCCACGAAGGCAAACACGGTTGAGAATTGCGAAATAATTCCAGGAATATTGATATTCCTCGTGAGGCAGTTAGAGTTTCCAAGAAATTCTGTATAATGTGACTTTCACTTTTGTCTTTTATTTGGTTAGGGCAATGTAAGAAGGAAATGATGAGATATTCCTGTTTGTCTGTGCAACGACTTCAACCTTTTGCTTTGTGTTGAGTTAAGGCTAAGGAGTGGGAGGTAAGGTTGTGCAGACTCAGAGCTATCGAGTCTTGTGACTGTGTTAGAGAAAAGACAAGAGTAGAATGAGATAGGATGATCACCTTCGGTGGAAAGGTAAAGAAATGGGATCTTACACACCAGATTCCAGCTAAATTTGAAAGTGCGTTCATTTTACTAACCTTAACCTAACCTTAGATTATATTTCAAGCAATGTAATAAACACCAGTCTTAGGTTATACCAATAGCATAATATTTAGTATTAAGCTTATGCGATTATAAAAATTTCGATGCAATAAATCAGTCTGTGTTTAACTCTAGGACAGTGCTGGCGAAAAGATGTCTATGCTCAATTTTGTTACTGGTGTCAAACCGTAATTGATGACTACAAAAAACAATATAAGTGCTCTCGGGAGTTTGGATGAACTAAAGTGGTCCACCTGGCAATTCAGCCTACCTGAGCGAGCCTGATGTGAATATTCCTCTTTCTATACAATATCGGTAATAGTGTAGAGAAAGTTTCGTAGATAATCAGATAAGGTCTCGTCCATCTCTTTACCCGTGTTGCCTCAGTTGGTAATAACATCTATCATCGCCAGCAACAGAAATGACTGTAAATACGCACCCCAAGTCGGCTGTGATAGGTGAAAAGCAAATGAGTTTGAATAAATTAATTAGCTGAACCATTTTGCAGCAGCTCTAGTCATTCGCTTTGAATGGAAATAACTTTATTTTCTCTTTGTCGTTGTACTCGACCGTCGGCGAGCCACACGAATACGCTTAAATAGAGTAGTCCAGTGCAGTGTAGTGAGACAAAGAGTGTTGCATGCTATTCTATGTCCTAATGGTCTTGGCTTGTCTGTCAATTAGCCGGGGCCAAGAAAAGCTAGTTATGTGAACAGACTCCTTGAGACAAGACGTGAGTAAACTCTGCTAGTTTGTCGTCGTAAAAATATTAATTTTGTTTAACTGTAATGCCAGATTATAATGAGATTAATTAAACATTTTAGTTTTATTTAATTGAACTTGGAATGTTCAGTATACAAGCACATAATTGAATAGTATGTGTACTCAATTTTCTCTAGCATCGGGTTAGATGGTCCACCGAATTTCCGAACTGTTGATTACAACAAAAGACTGAGTTTTTAGAAGGCGATAATAACATCTATAATGACGACAACAGTAGTGTATTATACCGTGAGGTAGTGCTCGGATCTAGTCGAGTCGAGTTTGCATCAAATCAGTACTCCGTAAGGAAAAGCGAAGAAAAAATGTATTTCGTTGGTCCGGGGTTCGTAATTACCCGGTACTAATTTCGTATGATTACCGGTAATACGGTAAATACTTGGTAATTGCAAGAAAATTGTAATTAAAACGGTAATTCTTAATTGGCATGTGATTACCGGTATTTACTGTTAATTGCCGAGGTATTTATCGGTAATTAGCGGTATTTACCGGTAGGTACAATTTTGATAATTAAAGGCGTCTCTAAAACTAAAACTCGGCGCTTGCGTACAGACAATGTGCGTTGGCTCGGTGCGCTGCGTACGGGGTGGCAATTACCAATTGGTAATTGCATGCTCTTAAATTACCTGTAATTACCGACAAACTGAACTGTAATTAACCGTGAAAGTAATATGAAGTAGTTTGAATTAACGTTAGCAAATGATTCTACTTCAAACTATCACTGAATTGCGTAGTTAAAGCAATAGCAGAACACAACTCCAAAAAATCGAGTCGAGTCGAGTCTCGAGTCTAGTCATGCTTTAACTCGACTCGACTCGTGACTCGACTCGAAAGTTTCGAGTTGGAAAAATGTCCAACTCGACTCGACTCGAAACGAAATATTTCGAGTTCAACTCGACTCGATCCGAGCACTACCGTGCGGAACAAAAGAAGCAGTACACCCCAACCTGCCCCGACTGTAAGAGTGCATGGGCTACATGCACTTCAAATTGCGTGCACTCTTGCAGTTGGGCCAAGTACGGGTGTACTGTTTCTTTTGCTATTCACGGTATTTCTATCGAAGAATCGAATCGGATTGCATGTTACCATAAAAATAGAATTGACGCCACTTTTTTTAGTATTTCTAACGGAGCTCTCCGTCAAATTGTAATATTTCGTAGGCTTAATATTTATCAGGAATTTATATTATTGAACTCCTTTTCAAGCATCTAAACAAAATTAACCACTTTCCGTGTACTCTATTTTTACAAAGCGATAAACTAAATCAGATAACACTCACATCGGAGCTGATCTAATCGGAGTGGAACGACAAATTGTAGATAACTGGTCTTATACATGGTAAGAATTGGTAACTTGTTAAACTCACTATACAGTGAAGACCAAAAGATCTCATTCATAAGATTCATAATAAACTCTCCTCATAAGGTTGGTCCATGCGCGATGTCGATATTTCAAAAGATTGGAAAATCTGTTGTTGATTCAATTCTCCATATCAACAAGCTTATTTCGGTGCCCAAAGTCCCGTCTGATCTAATGTATTTTGGGCACCGAACGAAATAAAACAAGGTTTTTTTTGAGTAAACAATCGCATGGACCAACCTGGTGAGAAAATTGGTCGTCTAGGAATCTTGGATATATCATCTATAATATCTCTATCGCCAGCTCGGGAAATTCGAACGACAAGGTAACCGAAATCGGGGTTTGAAATCCTTCGTTTTCCTCATTTCCCGCTAACCGTCGAGAATGTAATTGCGCTTATCACAATACCGGCAAACATAATTTACAATCCGAATTCCATAACAGTGTCACACTTTTAATTATGACGTATTAGTAAATTTTTGTTCCCTAAGGTTTAAACATGTTGACCATGCACTGACGTCGGTTACTTTGTCGTTTAAATTTCAGTGCTGCCTGTAGAAAAAGTGAGGATTGGGGGAAGCTGAGGTGACTCGTTTCTTTTAGCCTTCACTGTAGAATCCGACAGTTATTAATAAAATAGTTGTAAACTAAGAAGAAGTCGTACAAAAAAATGTTTCGAGCATTGTCCGTTAGGTTGGCCAGGGAT